>JAJSOM010000442.1:0-10363 GCA_023052935.1 Piezodorus guildinii
ATAACTAACTGAATTAACACATTCACGCCGCACAGTGGGCTAAATCACCAATTTAGGTTGACAAAAGTCAAGTCAAAAGTTTGGAATTTTCCAGTGCTTCACCTTTTTATTATTAGTTGGAAAGACCCTTAATACTAATATTTCCCGTCATAACGTGTTTACAAATAAATAGTAAACGAATGAATCATTCCTGTTCACACAAGTGCCTAATAACCAACAGTGGGATTATTTCTATTCGATGGTCATTTATTCTGTTTAATGTGTAATTAAAGCAAAGTCTTTTTGCATTTATTTAACAATGGGCATTGCTGAGACAGGTAACACATTACATTTCCAAACTCGTTATTGAATATAAATTGCAATCCCACCTGTAGAGTTGATTTAGCAATTTGTAAACGTAGGCAATTATTCAATAAAGAAAAAGTATATAACGCCCAAGTCACCCCAAGGATTTGTTTTACCAATCCTTCTAGTCTTTAGATATTACAATGAATAATTTTGCGATTTTTTTGCGTTTTGGGTGATACATCATTTTTCATTCAGACACAACATTACGAATCAAAAAATTTACAATCTATAATTTCAATAATTTCCTAAACCATAGAAAATACATCTACTAGCAGATTTTAGCAACTCCGAGTCATAATTAGATTTTTTGTATTGTTTTTACCGTATTCAGGACTTCAAACGTAAAATATAGGGGGTTTTAGATTTTTTTAAATAAATTTGATGTTTGACCACGGTGCGCTCGCTTATCGTGTCAAAAAATTAATTATTTTTTATATTTTTTTCCGTAATCTGGGACTCCAAAGGTTAAATATAGGCAAGTTTCAGAATTTGTCTACCTAAATCGGTCATATTGCTAACTGTGCGCCGGGCAAATATGTACGTTTTTCCGCGTGAGGCGGGACTGTGTTAGCTGCTTACCTTCGTGGGGCGGGGCATTACTGTTGCAAGTTCAAACGTGTTTAATGCGAGACCACAACAGTTCCAGGCTTCCAACGCTGTGACAAGATAGTAACAGTTTTGACATACAAATATAACTTGAAGAAGTAATTATGATATTTTTTTTTTTTAATATTCTTATATAATTATTTGTAATTAAAAATCATTCTTATATTATACTCGTTTATCATATTAAGGAAATAAAATATGAAAAGAAATCCCGCACAGCTAAATACAATTTTAAAGAAGAGTAATCAAGTAAATTTAATCGAGAAGAGTCCTTGGAGAGGGGATGTTGAAAGTTATAAAATATTTAATAAATAGACGCTTATGCTTGTTCCTTACTACAATATATAATTTGGAGAAAAAATAAAATAAACTGATTTTCTAAAAACAAGTGATTAAGATGTGATGCACGTCGCCCCACGTGATATGTGAGCATGACCCACCGGTGGGTCACTCCGGCGTGAACGTGTTAAGTATCGATCTTATAATTATATTATGAATAGACAACATCAGTATTTTGTTGTATATGTTTAGTTTAATGAGGCGTGGCAGTTGATATTTTCTGTTTAGGTTTTTTTAGTAGCACTGTCCTTGAGAGGAATCCATGACTGTTTGTGGTATTTTGTGAACTAAAATATGTGAGTAGGGCGTTCGAACCTACGCCACACAAGTGTGTTAATGTGTGTGTGTGTGTGTGTGTGTTTATATAATAATATAATTATAATAATAATATAATTATAATGATAATCATATAATATAATTAATTGTAATATACTTATATAATAATAAGTGTTTCACAAGTGCGTTAATAAAAACTGGTAAAGTAGTAGGACTCGAATTAAATACCGATAAGACGAAATATATGATTAGTAGCTGAAACGTTGGCGATCTTGGTGATATTGATATATCAGGGCATACTTTTGTACACCTAGAGAAGTTCAAGTATTTAGGTTCAATGATAACAAGAAAAAATGAAATAAGGTACTGCGTAAAATACTTGGTCCGAAGAGAGATGAGGCCACTGGGGAGTTAAGAAGGTTGCACTACGCGGAATAGCGGAACTTGTATACGGATTGTATATTTAGCTGTTATCAGATCATATGGTCAATTTCATAATATCTAAAAATTAATGGTAGTTTAAAGAAGACATTTTAAAATATCGGATTCAGTTGCTAAGTTAACTTAGTTCGCGGCTTCTATCTAAAAACTTAAAAGTTAGAATTTATAAAACTATTATTCTTCCAACGGTTCTTTACGGATGTGAAACGTGGCCGCTCACTTTGAAGGATGAACAACGGCTTAAGGTTTTCGAAAATAAGGTATTGCGTAAGATATTTGGTCCGAAGAGAGATGAGGCTACTGGGGAGTTTAGAAGGTTGCACGACTCGGAATTGCGGAACTTGTATCCTGTGAATATAATTGAGTTGATAGCATCGCGGAGACTGAAATCTGCGAGTAAAGTTGTTGGGCTCGATGAGGAACGGATTCCGAGAAAGTTGGTTTTCCCTGATCCGACTGGTAGACGTCCGAAAGGTAGGCCGAAGCGTCGATGGGAGGATTGCGTTAAGGCTGATCTCGGGGCTTGGGTTTTAAACGGTGAACATTGGACGAGTCTGTGTGGACAGAGTTTGGTGGTTTCGGCATCGAACCTTCGGGTTCGGTAAGCCTATTATTATTATTATTATTATTACTGTCCTTACTATTTACGCTGCTAACACGTGGGTTTTATGAGCCCATAATGTCCTAACTGCTGCATCCCCAACAATGGCGTCCCAATTGGAGTATTAAAATGAATCCCATCGAATCATCTTAACCCTTCTTCGCAAACCGAAGGCTTCCGGCTCCGCAGTATCCTTTTATAACATCCTACTTAATTCTGTAGAACAAATCCGATTATACCTGGGACTGTATCTTGACGATTTACGTGGAACCCTCACACAAGACTGAAACGATAAGAAACTGCTCGACGTTTTCGGCTACTTCAACCCTATCATTATCATCAGTGGCGCAACAACCCAATCAATGAGTCCGGGCCTCTTCGAGAAGTATTATCCACCTCTCCCTAACCTGTGCAGCCGCAGTCCGATTCCTTTCTTTGAGAAGAACTCTGGAATCGTTCTCCCCATCTTAGTTTGGGTCTTCCCATGCCTCTTGGACCATTGACTTTGCCAGACATCAGTCTCTTGGAACGCTCTGTTCTAACATTCATATGCCCAGCCCACTTCGGTCTATCGATATCTATCATAATAGCTTAGGCAATGAAGGTTTTGTGTCGAAGAAATTAGAGACAAGCATATATTTTGTCAGTTGTTAGGATTTAATAAAGCAGTATTTTCTCAAAAGGCCACACTCCTTCCCCCGCCAGCCCCCCTTGAACATCGTTTCGGGAGTCTTTTTGCCCATTACTTGGTTATAATTAGTTCAATAATGATGTGTGATGTGTCGCATTTAATGAACTATCTAATTCCTCGTGCATCCAATCCTGACAATCCACAAACTTTCGCAAAAATCTGAATGCCCCTTATTTTGTCACAGATCAACTTCTCCATAATGACCTTAACATCTTATTAGTTGCAGTCCTAACCCGTGATAGATATTTTCTCTTTCTGTCCATACTTCTTGTACAAACCCTCTTGTCCACAACATATCTTCCTACCACTTGGTAGTTTCCTCTCAAGATATTTTAACGACATTTCTTCTCTTACATATTTACTTATTGTTTTTGTATAATCCAGTTGTAAATTACAATAAAAAAAATTTAAATATTGTTTGTTAATTCATTTAACGTCAAATGGTATGCTGCTGTCTCTCGTCAAACAATGCTATAGTGGTAGTCCTATGTTTAGGCCATCAAGGTTAAATTAGGATAGGGTTCTGAGTACTTGACATCGCATAGGGGACCACCATTTTAGATAATCTCCTGAGAACGCATAATCAAGAATCTTTTGCGCTGGTTAGAAAATCCTTGGCCACCTGCCGGGTTTGAACTTGCGACCTTGGACATGGAAGGATTATTATGCTAGTCACTGTACCACAGGGGAACTATATAAATATTAAATATGTTTCTTGATTCAGTTAAAATTCAATATTATGACAGACCACAAAACTATGACGCGGATGCTGTTGCCTTGGCAACGAGAAGTTTAGTTTGAGCGGGAGCCGAGAGGCGGCGCTGGTAGTAGAGCCGCAGCCCAGTCAGTAGCCACCACCCGGGCCTTGTCTCTCTCTATAGAAAGTGTTCGTCTCTCTCATCTCTCTCACATCGGGATATAAGGTATGTAGACAGTATCTATATCTATGTATATATCTATAATTATATCTCGTATCTATATCTTACGAGATTATTATATCCAGAATTGTATACTGAGGAACATCTCAGCAGGTGGAGGCGGTACCGTCTTATCTTGCCGTCTTATCAACTGACTCAATAAGCGATTCATGATTTATAAATTTAATACTTTAACTGAAGCCATGGATTCCATTTTGATAAAGCGTATTTTCTGTTTGATTATTTTTAAATTAAAAAAGAATAACATACAAGCATGTATGATATATAAATACAAATTTGGATTTGAATATATTTTTAAAATGACATCTCCATAGTAGTAGAAAAAAAAAATTAAGGAAATATATTTAATAAGAATGTTCAATATCTCCTAAATGTCAAAATAGTGTATTTCATTAATATTAATATAACAATTATCTATTTTTTAGGTAGAGAGAAAACTCTTTCATAAGCAGAGCACCCAGTTGCTTATCACACAGCATACTATAATATCTTTAGAAATAGTTTTATATATATATAAAATATTTATATATTTTAAAAATACTTTTAATAATAAGTTCAATATTAATATAATACTAACATTATTGTTTTTATCTTTTGATTATTTATTTCTTTTTTTTTAATTTATATTTATTATTGTTTTTAAGATAATAATTTAAGAAAACATCATATACCACCGTGTAAATAATTTTATTTTATTTATTTTTATTGGTTACTGGATAACTTATTGCGAGATATTCTATTATATACTGTTATATATAAATTATCACATCAAAAATGTAAAATGACTTGATCGAAACACTAACATACTCGTACACTAATCCGCAACATTAAATATGAAATATCATCAAAACTTTAAAATACATAAATTTGAATAATAATTATAGTTAACATGGTGTATACTATCCATGACACGCACAAGTATTAATACAATTAATGATTAACAAATTATAACATATAGCTTGTAAAACAACTATAAATGATAATTGTCGGAAATAATGTTTTAAAGATAATACATTTCTGTAATTATACATGTATTATTCTCTGTAATTCTTGTTTAATGTCATATTATTTAATTATATAAACCTATAATATATATTCAATTTATAAAGCAAACTTTTATCTATTTTAAACTCATTAATATTTAGAAATAGAACTATTTGATTATTTATTAATACACAGTTTTCGGGCTTTAATATTTTTTGAAATTACAATAGCTTAACAAAAAACTTTAAACAAAAAGCCACTATACATACAATACAAATATTAAAGATTTCCTAAATGGTTAAAACGTATATCCTTAATATGGAAAATATAAGAACTATTTATTTTATATGAGATTATTAATTTTATTTGATTTTTTGTTATATATGTACACATTTTCTCGTTACAATAATATTACGATATTACATATTTTTATGTATTGTAATATTATTGCATAATGATTATAACACTTATGGGTCATTAAGAAACTTTTTAAACAAAAAGATGTTCAAAAATATCAAATATGTTTGTTTATTTATTTAACGTCACTTTAGCTACTATGGCTAATCGGACGATGCTACAGTGGGAGTCCTAAATTTGCCTATCCAGTTTTATTAGGATAGGGTTCTTTAACGAGTACCTGACATCGCACAGGCTCGGACCACCTTTTAACGTCCCCTCCGAAGGACGGCGTAACTAAGATTTTTTATCCCATTAAAAATCCTAAGACCACCTGCGGGATTGAACCCGTGACCTTTAGCATGGGAGCTGTTACGCTAGCACCCAGCTACAAATGATCCCGTATATCAAATAGTAATTTGAATAATAAGTAAAACTAATTTCTTATTTACACCCCACGCAAGCATTAATAGTATAATTTATAACTTGTGGTATATCGCAAATATATATATATATATATATATATATATATATATATATATATATATATATAAATATATAGGTATATACAATAGAAATCAATAAAAGGCTTTGAATTTTTTTTTATAAAAACTAAAAACAAAACTTAAATTTTGGAAGCAATTTGTACTTTATTATGTTGTGTTTATATTGATATTTTAAAAATAATTTAATTTGTAAGTCATTTTTTGAAAGTTCTCAGAAAATCACAAAGTCTTCTTATGAAACCCAAAGTATTCTTAAACTTATCTAATTACAATTTTAAACAAATATATATATTAGAAAAATTAGAAACAAAAACATTTCTCTTAAATTATCGAAAAAAACCTATTTATTTTCACGACATAAAAAAAGAGCTAAAAAATTCCAATCCTGTTATAAAAAGTAATTTCACTATAGAACAAAATGACGTTAATATGGCTGATATATCTTTAATAGAAAGAGTTGTGAAATGAAATGAAATGAAAAAACTTCTTTATTATCCTGGGACTAAAGTCCCTTAAGAATAAAATAAAATACATAATTGATGACCGGAACAGTGTGGTCATGGCTTAGAATAACAAAATACTAAACTAAAAAATAATTAAGGTAGTAATATATGTACATCTTTACAAGTCAGACTTTCGGAATAAGAAAAACAAAAAAAAACAGAAATAGTTGTGCAGACTTATGTTACGAAAAAGTGCGTTGGGAACCATATATATATATATATATATATATATATATATATATATTATATATATAGAGAGAGAGAGAGAGAGAGAGAGAGAGAGTGAGAGAGTGAGGGAGAGAACATGCAGAGTGACGAAAGGGCATGAACATAAGTTTTGATGTGAATAATAATTTTTATTGTTATATATTTTAAGTTTAAATAATTTTTTTCATGGAAACATTAATTTAATTTTAAATAAATGTTTCCATGGAAACAATATGATTCCTTTATCCAGTTTAACTTTATTTAAGGGATCACTTGTAGCTGGGTGGCTAGCGTAACAGCCTCCCATGCTAAAGGTCACGGGTTCAAACCCGCAGGTGGTCCTAGGATTTTTTAATGGAAGTAAAAAATCCTTAGTTACGCCGTCCTTCGGAGGGGACGTTAAAAGGTGGTCCCGAGCCTGTGCGATGTCAGGTACTCGTTAAAGATCCCTATCCTAATAAAACCTGGATAGGCAAAATTTAGGACTCCCACTGTAGCATCGTCCGATTAGCCATAATAGCATAAAGTGACGTTAAATAAATAAACAACTTTATTTAAATCTTGATTGCAAGAAGTTAAGTAAGTTAACATTTTGTGTTGAGCATACCAGATTTTTAATATTCTTTTATTAATGGTCTCTTCTTTAATAAGGGATATATACACATTTTAATTTGTTCTTTATTAAATATAATAAATCAGAAAATATGCACTTATGTATCTTTAAGACAATTTTCCGAGAGGAGATTCCTGGGAAGAGTGTAACATAGAAAGGGGGAAGCCGCTATTAAAATTCCGACCAAGGCTGGTCCTACCCCATGTGTATTCCGTCCTAATATAATTTCTTTTTAACAACACCGCTTGAATACCTAATTCCATTTTTTTTTTTTTTTTTGTAATTTATCTAATTATTTTTAAACAATCATATGTCTTCATTTTTTAAAGATAGATCCTTTCTTTTTTCAGCCTAACGTACACCAACGTGGATATAATGACACTGCATTTTTCTTGAACCACCCTATTGTGTAATAACTGTTATTGCAAAATTATGCCCAAAACTAATTGATTTATTTTTTAAACTAGCTATTGCTCGCGAATTCGTCTGCGTCAATTTTTAGTATTATGATCGCTATTAAAAAGTTTTTAAAAGAATATATTTTAAAGTACTTCTGCATAAATGATTTTTTTAGTTTCATTTTCTTGTGGCACAAGAATATTCTGATTTTCTTCGCAACCCGATTTTGACGTAAATCGATTCCTACGTGTTTAAATGTTTTCCCCTGTGATTTATTAATTTTTACGGCAAAAGATAAATTATCGGGAAATGAAATTATTTTAAAATTAAAAGATATATCATTTGGAATAATTAGGATGAAAAGGTAATTTTCCCCGTTTTTCCAGATTGTCCACTGTTTCTTCACTCCTATTGGCTGCAGTGTAATAAAAACCTTCCTCGATAAATGGACTATTTAGCACAAAAAAAAATTTCAATTCGAACCAGTAGTTACTGAGATTAGCGTTCAAACAAACAAACTCTTCAGCTTTATAGTATTAGTATAGATTATATCAAATATTTATTTTTTGTTTTTAAACTTATAAGCAACAGTTTCTATTTTAAAATATTTTCATATATTTTATTTGTCTAAAATTGATTAAATTGGTTGTGATGTTATCATCAATGAAATGGTCTTAAAATGGGGCTAAATCCCAAATGTTAATCAAAGTCTTTAGACTTTTTGAGAAAACCGTTAAAAGGCACCACAGTGGTTCCAAACGCAATTTTTCGGAATAAACTTCTGCTCTGCTCGTTCTATAAGATTTATAGATATATAGTCGTTTTCTAAGATATATTAGCCGTTTTAACGTAATTTTTTTCCGTACTAAAATCACTTTTAATGGTATGATTAGCATTTTTTAAGCTATTTTTTATGTCATCAAAATATGTAGGTTTGGTCGATAATTTAAGAGATATGTCGTCTTTGTAATTTGTTTAAAATCGTTAATAGATAAGCTTAAGAAAACTTTCGGTAGTCCCGCAAAAAGGTCTGAGTGTGTGTGTGTGTATGTGTGTGTGGTAGCTCCCGGGCGGAAACGGTAAGTCCTATGAAACTGAAATTTCGTATATAAGACAATTATACGTCCGAGACGTTACAAAACCTTTTTCATGAAAATGGTATTACTAGAAGGTCCACTTTATACCATGCATTTTGCACCTTTTTACGATTTTCTCAAAAACGATTCAGACTATTTTGATTGAACTCGCTATATCGATGTAGAATTAATTAGGCTTTGATAGCATGTAGTTTTTATTCTGATTAAGATGGTTTGACAGGGCTTAAATGCCCATATTTTACATTTTTTTCCTGTAAAGTACCTTTGATTTTGTAGATTTTATAAAAATAAATATATTATCTTGTAACCACCGATGAAAAACACATAGATATATAAGTTGAACGAATTTGATATCTAAGTAAAAGAGAAAACTGAAAAAATATTTTTTTAATGCAATTTTGAACATAGCAACAGTAATATACACGTATAATATACCGTTGGAAAGCTAAAGCTTTTAGAATAAATATTATCTAATACACAAACTTCTAAAAGTTAATAAAGAGTGATGAAAAGCCGATAAAACTAATTATATCAGATAATAATATAATATATTTTTAATAAAACACATTTTCCTATATAAATTCAATTTAATTAATTCTTAAATTATTTCACGTATTTTAACCTCTAACTGTATTAGAAAATCCTTTCATTGATTTTAAAAATGGAGTTAAGTGAAAGTCGTGTGTTGCCCGCACCAGATTTTTTTGTATTAGTATCTAAATCTCCTCCCAAACACCTGAAGAGGAAATTTTGAAATGGTGGTATCATGAACTCCTTAATTTAATTAATTACTCTTTTAAATGAATTATTCAACTTTCCCGGTTAATGTCTGTTAAGACCTCGTATGATTTGAACATTAACAGCCTAACAAGCTGTTAAACTATTGTTTAAAATAATTAATTCTACTTGGATTGTTTTGAACTGTTTTTCTAACATTTAAATTTAAACGTTATTCAACTAAGTTATTCAAACTGTTCTTGAAATATAAAAAAAGAGATAAAGGAGGGAGCTGTTCTGCCTTTAGTTGTATAAGAAAAAAAAAGTTAAATCGCTGACGGTTTTTTCTCCTCTCTACTGGTTTGGTTTTCTTAAATACTATTTTATTTATTTATTTTTTTAAATATTACTCTTTGAACCAAAATGAA
Organism: Piezodorus guildinii; assembly: GCA_023052935.1. NCBI lineage: Eukaryota > Metazoa > Arthropoda > Insecta > Hemiptera > Pentatomidae > Piezodorus > Piezodorus guildinii. Next base: position 10,091 of record JAJSOM010000442.1, read on the forward strand.
AATAAAAAACTATTTCTTCAAACCTACTTAAGAAGGAAGTATTCTTTCTCGGTCAATGGTTATACATGATTTTGAATGACATAGAATCCGAGGAAGGAGAGGGAAATAAAAAAATAAATCATAATAAAAAAGTGTTAATTAAATCATTAATTGTGGACTGTAATGTACTTAATGTGCTGGTAAATTAATGATAAAATAAACTGTAAACCTGAAATAAAAAATGAAACGTGGGATAAAAGAAAATAATTGCCTGGTGTTAACAAAAAAATGAAA
>JAJSOM010000443.1:0-10609 GCA_023052935.1 Piezodorus guildinii
AGTTAAATATATAAATTTAATAAATTCGATACCCAACTAAAGGAGAAAACAGAAAAAATATTTTTTTAATGCAATTTTTCGGTTTTGAACATAAGAGCAGTAATATACATGTATGATATACCGTCGGAAAGCTAAAGATTTTAGAAAAAATATCATCTTATACACAAGCTTTTAAAAGTTAATGGAGAGTGATGAAAAGAAGATAAAACTTACTGATTATTTAAGATAATAATATAATAGTTTTTTTAATAAAACACATGTTTCTATAGAAATTCAATTTGATTAATTCCTTAATAATTTCACGTATTTTTATCTCTAACTGTATTTGAAAATTCTTTCATTGATTTTAAAAACGGAGGTAAGTGAAAGTCGTGTGTTGCCCGCACCAGATTATTTTCGATATGTTTAAAGACATTTCAAGTTTTTAAAATACATGAGGTGGAATGAAAGCCAAAATAAAGCCCCATATTTTTTCTTCAATGTCTGCATAAGTATTATTGTCTGTAACTGAAAGTGTATGAAACGATGTGCTTGGAATTTCTGAAAAGATGTTTTTAGAAATTCCAAGCATATCGTTTTTGTCGATTCTAATGCTCCTATATAGAATAAATTGATCATATACCAAAAAAAAAAAAAAAAATGTATGAAATCAGTAACTTTGAAAAATAATTAAAAACATTAAAATGTAACGAAAGTTTTTTTTTTTCTTTATCACTCACTAATAAATGACATTCTCCGCTCATAAATGAGAAAATAATTTTTAATTTATCGTGATTCGATGAAGAGTTATGGAATTTTGGCCACTAAATCGTGATTTTTTCCTACTGTGCGCCGCTTAAACAACTCCCGCCTTATCTACCCCTCTAAATACACCCTTACTAACATACATCGTGAGTTAAGGTTTTTCGTCAAAGTTATAGTTGGTATTCTGTGATACCTCCCAGTACTGTATTTACCCACTATTCAGGGCTTAAACTCCTTAGGAAGGCCATAGCGATGGCAAACATATGTAGCTGATATAAGTATAGACTGAGGGGACAATATGAATTGAAATATTAAAAAAAATGGAATGGAACAAGAGTAATGTGATAAAGTAATGTTTCTTTTTCTTTTTTCTTTTTTTTCTAAATTCTTTCTCCTCCCCCCTTTCTCTCAAAATATACATCATGAACAGCAGATGTCGGAGCAGTTCATTATTTGCTCGTATATATATATATATATATATATATATATATATATATATATAATATATATATATATTATAATATATATTATATATATCATCACTTATCTCTAGGAGTTGAAAAATATATATATAAAGATGATTATTTTCACTCCAAATTTTCTTTATTCTTGTTCATATAATGATTTTATATTTTATTTGTACGATTGAAATGAATTGGTTCTTATAACATTAATATTCATTATCCTGACACATTGTATTATTTTACAATAATTATCCCATCAAACAAAAATTAAAATAAATGAATACTAAAAAAAAAAAATAATAATGTAGTTTGTCAATTCATAAAATTTTGTTACATCATTTTGTAACCTCAATTAATTTGCTCTTTTTCATTACCGTCCTTAGTGACGATTTGTTGAGTTTATCGTTATTTAAAAAAATATTATTTTAATAATAATCTATCATTATACTTGCTCCTATTAATGATATGGATACAATTAAATAAATAAGAACTTAAATGTACTTGTAACTCCTATGTCATTTTACTAATTACGTGGCATATTTAAAAATAGGCGATATCTTTATGGTTGATATTGTTGTTGTTATTATTCTTTATTAGGTTCACGATTTCAATTAAAAGTAAATTCAATACACCAAAAAAAAAGAACTATCTATCAGATGGATTTATAGTACAAACAATTATCATCAGTGTCCATGCTTAGAATGTACTGAAATCCGAAATAGATATATTTAGGTTTATATGCATACACACGCACTCACATAATACCTAAATTTATTGAATACATTTCTCTCCAATCGATCTATCGTTCTGTAAAAGGATTCTTTTGAAGGAGCATGTTGCCTTCGACTTAGTACAGGAACATTCTATAAAAGAGCAATCCATTAAAAATTCCCCAAACGGAAGCTCTTTTCCTGTTTACCTCAAGTCGAACTCTTTTGTTGTATTACATTCTCCTTCCTTCTACATTTTCTCCTTTAGGAAAGTTAAAAATTTTATCTTTATCTTTTTTTCTTCTGTAAATGGACAGTATATTAAATAATAAATGGTTGATCTTACCTTTATAAAATCTTCAAGATCTCTACCTTTTGAGTAGATAATTAGATATTTATTTATATTTCAGCTTCGAAATACTCTAATTTAAAAAAAATATGTCCTTATAAATTGGTTTAAAAACAAAATTAATGATCGAAACATGACTGATTTTTATTTACTTTCTATTGAATGTTTATTCATAAAGTTTTTTTTTTTAAAGATTTTGTAAAAACATTTTTTTTTTTTTTAAATTCTTTTATTGAAATTTATTACTGTACAATTTACATAGTACGATAAATAAATGTGCTAAAAACAGACAATTGGCTTAAAAAAGACATGAGAAGAATCTACCCAGCGGTAGCACTTCAATGTTTATTTTTTCAGCAGGTCTCGAGGCCACCGGCTTTTCAGACGCCTCGGAGTATTATCGGGAATATATGTCGATGAGAGGATGCGTACAAGCGGGTTTTAATGGGCGGGTAATTTGTAAAAACTTAAAAATTATATTAGAATTTGTAAGGTGAAAGACATATCATTTTTTTTTCAATACGTTCTTGAATTTACAGTTTTGGGGTGCAGTATTCAATTAGAGAGTGCTATTGCTTAGCTGACGGTTTTACCGGGAATAAAATAAGGAAGAGAGTAAGGAGGTGGATGGCCGCCCAGGTATAAACTTGTGCCGCAGCAGCACCATCTTTAATTTTACGCTGTCAGGTAGGAGGCCAGCACGCGCCTACCTCTTAGTAGTGCAGACTGGCGTAGAAAGGAATGCCCCGTGAGGTAGAAGCTTAACAGCACTCAATGGGACTCCTCATAGGTGCACAAGGATGGAGGCCACGCACCCCATCCTATGAGGGGGATAGACAAGGAATATGGAGCGTAGGTGGATGAAGGATGTGAAGTAATGAGAGACTACTAATGGCGTTTTAATGCAAAGGTATTGTGATCTAGGGAAATATCACCTTTTATGATGATCGGAATAGCTGTATTATTGTTAGTGAGAACTTCTCTATCAGACTAGTGCCTTAGCCCTAGGTCAATATACCTCTTATTGTTTATTTATTATCATAAATTAGTAACATGAACAAGGGTATTCACAATGGTAAGTTACAATATAACCATATTATTAAATAAAACGTCTTCTTACATTCGGCTGGTGACTTAAGCATCCTCTAAATGTCCAATAAACCCCTAAACGGGGTCTGTCTGTATTGTTTTTGTTGTTTGTTTTTTGTATCACCTGGAGATCTGAATTCGCTTTGATTACATATCATCATTGGCCTATAATTCAAAATTGCCAGGAAAATCTGCACAGGCCAACTACCAAAACCTCATGTCGCTCCTCTCTTCTTTCTCCAAAACTCCTTCATCCTTTCGGAATCGTCAGTTTTGAAATGTTTTGTTTGTAAGACTCCCGATCCTAGCAGTTCTTATCTGTGATATCGTATTTAATCTTCTTATTTCCTTTTTTACCCGTCCAACATATCCACCCTGACTTTTATAATTCCAAATAGTAATATATATTCAATATTTTAATATATTTTCAATATATATTCAAATATAATTGTTTCAATATTTTTCGTAATACATAGATGATATTTGTTTCAAAAGGTATATTTTAATGAAGTAAAAAAACAATTAAAAAAGTAATTAAAAACAGATATAGAACAATCGTAATGTCATTTTTTGAAGTCAAAAGCAGTAATGACATCACAAATAAATTAGCGACAGAATATCATTTGTAATTATCTCCCAAAAGCCTTTGCAATATCCCGTCAGCTGTGTGTTTCCACCAACATATTTTTAATTAGCAGATACTGATGCATGTAGGAGATATACATTAGGGGAGTATATAGGTGGCAGTGGATGACAGCGGTCCCTAATGAATACTGATTAACTGGAATACACCCCCGTAGGAGTTGTGTAGGCGGGCCCAACAACACAAGGACAGGCTACACAGCACCTTATTACCCCTAGGTCTCCTTAGGTAGCTCTGTGTCCTCTTGTATATCTTGTACGGGAAAGTGGCAAGCAACTATTGTACTTAATCATTGTCTCGGGTCATTGCACGGTTTCCATAGATAACACTACTTTGCATATGAACTTTATAGGTCATGTTTTCCATGTTGATTGATGCATAGTATCCTATTCGTTTTTGTTCTTTTACCTTCTGATAATGTTCGACATTTATTGCGAAGCTATGATAAATTTCTTCAATAGTCTAAAAATCGATGGTATCGAGCAATTCTTCTCATTATTGAATACAAATAAATTTAAGATACGATCAGTTTTATTTCTCACCAAACTAAAGGACAGTAGAATACCTATTTAACTCTAACAATATTGTTGTTTACTATTTTGAAGCCAATACTGCTCGAAATCATATCTCTATTTTAATCAAAGCAGTCTAACAAAACGTATTAAAACACAATTTTTTTTTTATTTTTGAATTATTTATTTTTTTGAGAAATAATACAATCTGCCAAAATCAATGGCAATGAGTATTTTTTTTTTTTAGAAACAATTCTTTATTGAGCAATATTACAATCTGTCCAATTTAGGACATATTTAATAGTGATGAAGTACAACATTCATACTACATTCACACGATATATACAAAACAATAAATTTATATAATAATAATAATACATATATAAAAAACAAAATCAATAAAATATATACAAAAGTCACTCATACCTATATACAATTCACAAGCATACAGCACGTGAGTGGAGAATCTAGCCAATGCTAGAACTCCAATATACATTTTACAAGAGGTCTCGAGGCCACTGCTTTTTCAACCTTCTAGGAGGATGGTAAGGAATGTGTGGAGCTGGATAAGGATTGAGCTAGGGGATTAGGGTGATGGATAAGGTTCTGATGGAATTTAGAGAATTTTAATGGTATAAGGTCTAAAATAAATGGAATATTTAGGTCGCGGTGTAAGGTATGGTTGGATACATAATAAGGAGCATTAACTATTGTTCGGAGGACTTTTGATTGGAAGGATTGAATGCGTTTGATGTTAGAAAATTTGGCTGTCCCCCACAGTTCAAGTCCGTAGGTCCAGATAGGTTTCCAGTACTGTCTTGTATATTAGCAGTTTGTTCTCGATAGATAATTTAGAATTTCTGTTCAGTAGTCTGTATAATTCTCCAAATCGTCGATTAAGTTCTTGTCGTTTAAGTCTAATATGCGGGCTCCAAGTTAGTCTTTTGTCCAGAAGGAAGCCAAGATACCGGACTATGTCGGAGAAAGGAAGCGGAACGGAGTTAAAGAGAACTGGAGGGCAGGATTGTCTTCGAAGGATAAAGGTGACATGTTTGCATTTGGATTGATTGACTTTGATTCTCCAGTTGTTACACCAGTCTTCAATTTGAGAAAGGTGCGTTTGGAGGCCTATAGATGCAATTTCGGGATCTAAGTGAGAGGATAGGATAACTGTGTCATCAGCGTACGTTGCTAGGAAGGTATTAGGGCGAAACAGGAATATCAGCCGTGTATATATTGTTGAGTAAAGGACCAAGGACACTGCCCTGAGGAACACCGGATTCGACTGGATAATAATTGGAATATTCTGCACCACAGCGAACTCGGAAGGAGCGGTTTGATAGATAGGATCGGAGGATTAGGTATAAGGATTGGGGTAAATGGTTTTTGAGCTTAAAGAGTAATCCCGGGTGCCACACCCGGTCAAATGCTTGCGTTATGTCCAGAAATGCACCCGAGCAGTTCTCCTTGTTCTCAAGGGCAGAGGAAATATGGTCAACGACTCGGAGCCCTTGCTGAACGGTTGAATGTTGGGAACGGAATCCAAACTGATGGGAAGGAATAGTGTGGGATTCTAATAAAGGTAATATTCGCTTCGGCGGTACATATACTAAAATTGGCAATGAGTATTAGTGCTAAAAACACCATTTACTCCATTTGTGCAATATAAATAGAGAAAAAAATGTAAGAACGATAAAATTTAAAAAAATGAAACTTAATAAACTTATTTATTGATATTTACAAATGTATTATTATATGCATCAAGTAAATGTGATGGACATAGTAAACTGACATGAAATACATGTAGAGACGTTACCCATTGGCAGCACTCTTAAAATAATTTAAACTAGAAGGTCTCAGGGCCATCTTCTTTGCAGACGCCTCGGAGGATTATCAGAAATCGAAGAGAATGTTAGGATGGAAGTAGTAGTACTAGTGGATAAGAGTGGAAATTGAGTTTTTTATGGAATGAGTGATACCTGGTTTGGGCTACTTCAGTAGCATATGGGAGATTAAGGTTTTTATGGATCAGCTTATTCATGAAAAAGTAGAAACAAAGGAAGCGGAAACAGGACAAAGAAGCGTTAACGATTTTACGAAGGATTTTTTATTGTAAGGATTGGATACGAGAAGAATTCGATGGTTTAGTAGAGCCCATAGCTCTACTCCGTAAGTCCATACCGATCTTATGATAAACATACATTTAAAGATAAAATAAAACATTAAGGTAACACTCAAGATTAAAGAAAGAAAAAATAATTAATAATTACGATGAGAGGTAAATAAGAAACAAAAGAGTTGAACCTTGAAAACTTTCTTACCTATAAATACTATTCACAGTCTGCACCTTGTCGATATCTAGGAAAAGCCCTGGAAGATCTCATCGCCTCTCATTCGGCCGCTTCACAATAATTCTGTGTGCTGTCTAGATCACTTCATTCAAACCAAATGTCTACATGTATAACATATGGTTTGATTGAATTGCTCTACACGCCAAAAGAATTTATTGTTTCATCTAGAGGGCATTTTAGCCGAAACGTATTTTTATTAGTAAAGTGGTGGGGTTACTCAACAGCCTTCTTAGTCATTAATCTTCACCTAAACATATTAAAACACAATTATACATGTTTAAAAAAATATTTTTAATTTTCAGAATATTAAAGATAATTAAGTCCCAATCAACATTAAAAAAAAATATTTATTTTTTTAACCCCTCTTAAACTTGTCCACAAAATCTCTTATAGTTTGATTTGGTTGATAAAATAATTAAAGTCGATCTTTAACCGGATTGAAGCAGGATTTGAACAGGTGCAGCTTTTGGATAGTTGCTGACTCAAAGCACCCATGAATACACATTTTAAAATATCGAAATCATTGTATATCGGCTTGTATATAAATGTGAAAAATAATATTTAAAACCAAAGATATGCTGAATTTTAGATATGAGATATTTTAAATTTTGTTTAAATGATTCTGACACGGCTGGGAGAGAGACGCCTAGGATTCGCTTGTCACTTCACATGTGGCAAGCTCGTCCGTTCGTCCGACAGATTGTACAAAATTGGTCCTTACCTAAATATAAAATTTGTATGAGCTCATATATTCGTTAAACTTGTATTTATTATATATATATATATATATATATATATATATATATATATATATATATATATATATATATATAAATTTTTGTTTTGTTATATTTGCCACTGAAAAGGAAGCACTGATAATGGATCCTACTATCAGATACGAAACAAATGAGCGGGAACTAGGCAAAAAAAATCAGGATGACAAGGAAAGCATTAATACGAAATGTATTCTATACCTACAAGAAAACTTTCGCGAGGAGTTTGGCGAATGAAAATGTACGGTCACGGGACTTTGGTTTGGAAGCAGGGGACCCATCCCAGTAGATACTGGATCATTTTTAGAGAGGACTAGAAAGAAAGCAGTTGCAAAACGTTGCGGAGACCATCATCCTGAACCTGCATCACCATATATATTGAGGCTTGGCTGAATGTATATATGTCCATAAGCGAAATGTATTTATAAATTGACGGTATCTCCCTTTATTTGTTCTTTGAAAATTGTCTTCAGGATTGATCCATTATGCTGTGTACTCTAGCAACTCAGCGAAGTTGAGCAGCAGATCCAAATGGGATTTCTCTCTTAATTATTCTATAATGTAATTTGATTTTACTATTCTTAATTCTGTAAATATTGTATGAAAGTGATCTAATAGCATTATTATCATTGTCCGATTGAGACAAATTGTAATAGATCTGAATAAAAACGGTTAATTTGAAAAAAAAAAAAAAAAAGATTTTATGAAGTCTTTGTTAATTTCATAAAAATATTCTATTCATTCCATATCAGATCAAAATAATCAACCTATTTACAAACCAAATTTTTGAAAAATCAGTCCATTCCAAAACCAATGTCTGTTAAGGAAAAAAAAATAAATGACAAGTCATAGGACAGGATTAGACTATTTGTCCAAGAAATAATAGGTGTCCTGAAAAGCAGAGAATGAATTATCTAACGGGCCTTACGACCTTGTTATCTGCACGAGTGAGGAAATAATTGTGGCTTTACGCTAGGACAATGCTATTGTCTTCAAGGAGCAAGTCACTAAGTCCCCACATCTTCAAGTCACCGCTGGCCTCCATCAGTGTTCACATTGAGCTTTACTAGGGAAAATGAAGCGGCCATTTAATTGATATATGTAACTATTTCACTTTACCTAATAAATCCAAGTATTGCTAATATAAAGCAATTTATACATAATATACCGTTTTATATACTTTTGGCCTAACTTTTTTCTACCGTAGAGATAATAAGAACTGTAATGAATCACAGAAGTATAAAAAAAGCATGTTATATGAAACATACAAAATTAATTATCACTTTGAAGGCATTGTTGATACCGTCGTTTATATTGTGATATCAGATAGATATGCTCTGGCGCCAAGTCAGAATCCAGACCGATATTGAATGAGAAATGATTCGAAATAAAGCTTGACGTTTCAAATAATATTGTCTAATGGACTAAATGTTTATAAAGTTTAAATCTTTTAAACCATTATTTTATTTTCTAAAAGTAATAATTAATTTGTGTACTTATGTGTCCTCAGTCTAGTCTAATATATACTGAAGATTAAAATATTCTTAAACGTTACTTTTTATGGCTGTTAAAGTCTATTACTCTGAGAAGTACAATTTTCAATATTTAATTAACTGTTCATTTTAAAACCGTAGACATAACAATTTTCCCTTTTAGGAATTTCCGTATTTGAAAGATGCCATAAGCTATTGCCCGGTCAACATGTGCATGGAATGGAACATTTTAGCCGAAAAGTTTACTAAGTGTTTTACACTGATTTCGTTCATATAATTTTTCTATGATTCTCCAATGAAATGAATTTGACAAATATTCTTCTCGTTAGCCCGCTTAGGGTTTAAATAGATTTTGATTAAGTGATACAAAAGCCTTCTGGCTGTCCCTATAACATAGTGTCTAGCATAACAGCTTTCCACGACAAAGGTCGGGGGTTCAAACCCGCAGGTGGCCCTAAGGTATTTTAATGGGAGTAAAAAATCCAGTTATAACATCCTTCGGAGGGGACGTGATAAGCTGGTCCTGGGCTTGTGCGATGTCAGGTACTCGTTAAAGATTCCTATCCTAATAAAACAGGGATAGACAAAATTTAGGACTCCCACTGTACCATCGTCCAATTAGCTATGGCTGCGTAAAGTAAAGTAAAGAAATGAACAAAGAAACAAATAAAAACTTTTTTTTTTCACGGGGGAAAAATTTTTTTTAAAGATATTAAAGAACATTGATTTTTTTGAAAAAGTCGTGTAAAAAAAAATAAATACAGATCAGGCTTTATCCACGAGAAAAATATCAAATTCTTTGATTGTCTCCAATATTTTACGAACCTTTATTTAAAAAAAACTGACTCCAACAAGGAAACCCCAAAAATTTGGGAGAAAATTTGGGAAAAAACCCCTCAGACTTGAAAAAACGGGCCCTTTCGGGCAAATTTTTAAAAAAATTTGTGAGCCCCCTCAATTTAAAAAAAAAACCTACGACGAATATTCCCAAACCCTTTCCTTTTTACAGAAAACCTCTTACAATGCACTAGAAAGGGGCTACAGAAGAAAAAACAAATATCATTTTCCCACAGCCCCACTTTGGGGAAAAAAACAAAAAAACATAATACATGATTTAAAAAAAAAGGGATAGTAATATTTTTTACTGCCTTATTACTTAAAAAAATAAAGTTCCCTTTTTTTTTTAGTGTATTCAAGAAATAAATGTTTTTTTAGTAATTTGTAATGCACCCCATTTGCACGTAATGGAGGAATTGTCCCCCCCAGAGAAATGCCGGGATGTATTCATTTCTCCCATAGTTTTTTGAAAGGGTTTACATATAATTTAAGTAATTTCTTTTTTTTTTGCTGGATTGAATCTTTAACTTTTTAAAAATCACCTAAAAGTTTTACTTTTTGTTTTTTTTTTTTTTACAACACCTTTCGGCCCCATAAAAAGCCTGAAGATGATTAAAAGGAGGCGGGAGAAACCGGGGTGGGAT
>JAJSOM010000448.1:0-57708 GCA_023052935.1 Piezodorus guildinii
CAAAAATCTTTGCTAGTATGAAAAAAACGCACGAATTACAAAGTCCAAAATAAGCTCTAACTATACTGTTAGCAAACGCACAACTCGTATACAGGTCTGAAAAGGCAATAATCCATGAAACGTGGCATGAATTCAAGCACTGCCCCACAGAGTAGACATTGAAAATTGGCGCCGATGTGAACGTATTAATAAATCTTAAAATCTCATTAAACAAGCTTGTTAGATATATAAATTTTATTGTATTTGAATTTGAATATTAAATAATGAAATCCTCATACAAGACTTAAACGACAAGAAACTGCACGTAGATACCATTTAATACAACACTTACTTGACAAACGATCAAAACTCCCTATTTACTACAAAAAACTGATTTATATAACCATTCTTAGACCAATTTGGACATATGGCATTGAGCAATGGGGCTCTACTAAACCATCAATTACCTCCCACATGCAACCCTTGCAATCCAAAATCCTTCGAAAAAACCTCAATGCTCCTTATTTTGTTACTAATAAAATCATCCATAGAGACCTCAATATCCCACTAGTTGCAGACTTAGCCCAAATTCGATACACCTCCTTTAATTCCAAACTACCAGCCCACACAAACCCACTTGTCCATAAACTATCATATCCATCTCTTCCTGATAATCCTCCAAGGCGCCTGAACAGACGGTGGCCTCGAGACCTGTTAATAAACTAAGCATATCATCATAGTATTACCTAAAAAAAAATATTGAAGTGCTACCACTGGCTAGCTTCTTCACAAGACTATTTCATGCCATATTTGTAATTTTAGCCCAGTTACTTGTATATATTGTATATACAGTTGTAAAAATCAATAAAAATATATTTTTTTTTTAAATAATGAAAAATATTATAATATGCTTATTTAAAAAAAATTATTCTTCCAAGAAAAAATCATTTCACACAATATTTACTTAATTATAACTCAATTTCTCTCAGGGTATGATATAGGTTCTTGACAATCAGGCACATTTTTATTATTTAACTTTTTAATTATAATAATAACTTACAACATAATACAAACAAAAATGTAAACAAACAACCAAATAGGAGCTGTTATTTAAATTTTACTTTTATCCTATTGTTAGCCTACCTAAAACAATTATCAAATAATAAATAAATAAATACTATAATTATAAAAGATGGGTATATTACAATATAACACAAAATGAGATACTATTAAAACACATTAAAAGAAATACCACAAAACATGATAAGTGCATAAAACATTGAACAAACTATTACAAATATAAGAAAAGTCTAAACCACTTCAAACAAAAGATGGAGAGAAACAAAAAAAATTTTTTTTTCATTTCTGTCAGAACAGGATTTTATAGAGAACAGACCAAGTACCTTCTGGAAATAACAGAGATGGTAAAAATTTTCCTATTCTAACAGAATACTATGGAACTAGACATGCTTAAATGTGAAGTCTGTTCTAAATCGTTTATATTTTTTCCATATTCCATCAACAAATGTTAGTTTTTAATGTGCACTTTTTGTTTTTTCATGCTTTGTGCAAGTCTTGTTGGTCTTGTGCAAGGGTTTTCTTCAATACAATTTTTGCAAATCTCTGCTAAGGTCAGTCAGTGATACTTTGCTAAATAAATTCAACGGTTATTTAGTGGAAATTAATGGATATTTGAGGATCATGAACATAATGTGCTTGTTATTTGCCTTTGATCAACATCAAAGGTTTATTAATAATAATAATAATAAAAACTTTATTCTGGGACTATGCCCCTTAAGAATAACAAAAATGAACAGTAGATATTAATATTTATGTCTGGTCAAGAAAACAATAAAATTAATTTTTACTTACAAATGTTCAAAAAAGAAAAAAAAAATTAAACACACTACCTAGACTTATATACATTCATGTACAAAAAGTATGGATAGTAAACCCACAAGATAAAAAAAAAAAAAAAAAAAAAAAAAAAAAAAAAAAAAAAAGAGAAATCTCCTAAAGGCTACTGATAGGGTTGAGGGAATTATAAAAAAACAAAAAAAAAAAACTAATTATTCCACACCGCTAGGGTTAGGGTAAAATAGATATTTATAACTTGTATTGAAATTAAAATAAGTCAGTTGCAGGTTCACATTTGTTGTGCATCTATTTGGGATGCCTAAAGATTTTGGAAAAGGTGAGATTTGAATGAGAGAAAGGAAGAAGAAGGGTTGCAGAATGGATATAAAAGGAGTGATCAAAAGATTTAGTTCTATGGGTGGGAAAGTAAAGGTCGGAATGGCGGGATCTAGTTTCGAGAGAGTGGACTGAGGATTTAAATTTAAGGATGCTGTGAATGTATGGAGGGTGCTGGGAGTTTATGATTTGGTAACCGTATGATCCAAGAAAATATTTCCTCCGTATAGCAGGTAGGAGCCACTTCAACTCGCTGTATAAGTGGGTCACTGGAGATAAATCTTTGAGGTACCGAAGATAAATCTTATGAACATGTTCATGATACACTTGAGTCTGTCCTCGAGCACCTTCGGGAGGCCACCATATACCACGCAAGCAATAATCGAAGTGGGGGAATATTAATGAGGAGACGAGAAGTTTACGGGTTGGAAGAGGAAGAAGATGCCAGGAGTGATGAAAAAACTTTAGAGTGCTTATCGTTTGTTGGGAAATATGGGGTTTTCAAGAAAGGGTTTGATCAATGGTAATACCAAGGTTTTTGATAGAGGAGCTAAAGGTGATTGGGTGACCATTTAGGATTAGACTCGAAAATCCTTTTTATTTAGGTATTATTATTTAGGTTAATGCAGATTCATTACCTCAATTAAATTATTCTAAGGTTATGCAGTCTTATTCATTTATATATTTTCTACACTATTCTACCTATAAAGGAATTTGATTCTTGCAGCAGTATGTCATTATGCATGTCTGCATAACAACACACTGATGTAAGTATATCGAGCTACAATTCAATTTCTTGCTGTATACAGAGACTTCTCTATATTACTCATATCATTGAGTATTCTCTTTTGTCATCTTCTTCCTCTTCTCCTCCATATTTTCTTCTTATTTCGAAGAAAAAGTATTTCGAATTCACTGTTGCCTCTTTAAGAACCCATAAAGTTTGTATATTAAGTGTGGCTAGTTCTGCATTCTCAATAAGGACCAGCATTTGTACCAGAGTTGTAGATGTGGCAAGACGTGCACTATAATTCGTGACGAATACAAGTCTAAGGCTAGGATATATTGATATGAGGTGTGCTAAAAGAAGTGGCATTCCTGGAAGGAATTTTTTGAGGAGGAATCAGGAAAACATTCTTTATGTACTTCTTACAAGGTGGCCCTGGGTAAATTTGAAACCATTACAACAATTCCAGCACTGATGCATGACTATGCTCGGGCATTAATCTTGGAAGAGGCAGCAAATATCTTTATTAATGCCACATACCCCTGTTATGAACCATCCCAGTACAATGAAAAAGAGGAATTTAAGACATACCCACCTGGCACGTACTTGTGTCCACCTTTGTGAGTGGCCACCCTTTGGCTGACGGGTCTCACATACCCGAGGGAGAGGCTGTGAGGGAATCCCCATTTTTTTTACATCCTTATAAAAGCCCGCCGGGACTGGGATTGGAACTCAGAATCTGTAGCATGAGAAACTAGCGAGCTAGCCACTCAGCCACGGGCTCCCCCAAGTCCTCTCACAGATGTTGGAAGGTCTAGAGGTAAATCTGCCAACAACAAAAACTCATGTTATAAAAGTTGTTTTCTTTGTAAAACGTTTATTAATTTATTTTATGTCCCATCTTCATATTGTAGTCTTATACGTATCTGTGGTCTTTACTACAGATGTTTGTATTATTCATTATATCATATGTTGCAGTGGTTTAAAATTAGTACATCCTGAGTTTTGTTGGTTCCAATCCACCATCCCATCAGTATGACCAAAAATATTAAAAATAATCATGTCTGTAGCATTTTCTATTTATTTAGCATAAATATAAAATTGTATCTGTTCTTTAGTTGATAATTCATGTTCAATATCATTTTTCCAATATTACGATAGTTCAGCTGATTTTTATTTAATTTTCATTTGAAATTTTGATCGACCTTGTAAAATTATAATTATCATATTTTCATAAATTCGTATCCCAGTGATCTGACATTGTTCAATTCACTTGATATCCAACATTTAAATGAGCACACCTTAACTTCCCTTTGTGTTTATCTATTTTACTTCACAACCATTCACATCTATCAACGTTTCGGGGTTGTTTCCCCATTCTCAAGACTGAAACAATTTTTTTTAAACTTTGATTAGTGAATAAAAATACATTATTTAAATATTTGTCTTTGAAAAATTATCTTCACCAATTTGTCATAATTAATTTAAAATTCACTAATATTATTTACCTTATTTTTTAAAAATTATTTTCACACATATAATTCACTACTTCACTTCATAGCTCACTGCTATTCGTCCACATGTTCATTGGCTTACTGTTTCTATTATTTTCCTATTTTAAACTTTATACACATTACACAGACATCATAAATAAGGTAAAATTTTAAAATAGCTATAAAAATAGCCCAAGAACCATAATTAGGACATATAATTAATAGAAATAAAAATAAAAATAAATACAAAGCACAAAGATTACATGGGAATACTGGAAAGGTACAAAGTTTATAATAGGAAAATAATAGAAACAGTAAGCCAATGAACATGTGGACGAATAGCATTGAGCTATGAAGTGAAGTAGTAAGTTATATGTGTGAAAATGTTTTTAAAAAAATAAGGTAAATAATATTAGTGAGTTTTAAATTAATTATGACTAATTGGTGAGGATAATTTTTCAAAGACAAATATTTAAATAATGTATTTTTATTCACTAATCAAAGTTTAAAAAAAATTGTTTCAGTCTTGAGAATGGGGAAACAACCCCAAAACGTTGATAGATGTGAATGGTTGTGAAATAAAATAGATAAACACAAAGGGAAGTTAAGGTGTGCTCATTTAAGTGTTAATATTAAGAAAAACTACCAAAAAAAAAAAAAAAAAAAATTAAAAAAGAAAAGAAACTAGATATCCAATTGATTGACTGATAAAAAATATTCAAACTGGCATAATTAGTGTGTTGCCAGAGGGTAGCTTTTCTACATATTTTTGTATTTCCTTTATACCCTCATACATATTGATTTATTTGTTGGGTTTTCCATTTAATACTTTTTTTTTATTTATTATTTATTGATATTTACAACAGTATTATACAACACAACTAGTAAATAGGCTAATAGAAAATAGACATGAACAAGATTTGTAGAGAAGCTACCCATCGGCAGCACTCATCAAATATACTGCAATCAAAGGTCTATAGGCCATCTTCTTTTCAGACACCTCGGGAGATTATGAAGAGGAAGAGAGGATTGAAACTAATAGGTTAGAGTGGGAATGGAGTTTGTCATGGAAAGAGAGGTATCAAGCTCAGACCAAATCAGTAACGTAAGGTACATTAACATTAAATTTTTATGAATGAGTTTATCCGTGACAAAGTAGGGGGCGTTGAGGATTTTACTAAGGATTTTGGATTGTAAAGATTGGATTTGAGATGAATTTGATGGTTTAGTTGAGCACCAAAGCTCAATTCCACACGTCCACATTGGCCTTATAATAGTCATGTAAATGAGCTGTTTGTAGTTTAGTGGGAGATTAGAATGTTTGTATAGTATGTGTTGAAGTAGACAAAAAACGCCTAGTAGTTTCTTGTCATTTCAGTCTTGAATGAGGATCCATTTAATACTGAAATAAATTTTAATATATAAATAAATGAAAACTGTTTTTCATAGATTTTTAATTTTTATAATCACTTTCAAGCAATTTTCTTCTCATGCTGCAGCATAGATGCCCAACTTATATGTATTAATTAATAATTTTATGTATATTTTATATATGAGTATATATATATATATATATATATATATATATATATATATATATATATATATAATATATGAGTATATATTCATCAGTGGTACCAAGATAATGAAGTTATTTTTATAGAATCAACAAAATTAAAGGTACCTTAGAAGAAGAAAATTTAAAATATCGGCATTTAAGCCCTGTCAAACTATTTTAATCTTAATAAAACCTAGATGATATTAAATCCTGTTGAATTTTACATCAATATGGGGAGTTTAAATAAAATCGTTGGAACTGTTTTGGAGAAAATCGTAAAAAGGTGAAAAATGCATGGTATAAAGTGGCTCTTTTAGCTGAGTTTGAAGAAAAATATTTTGTAACATCTCGGGCGTATAGTTGTCCTAAATATGAAATTTCAGTTTCATAGCACTTTTCGTTTCCGCCTGGGAGTAACCACACACACACAGACCTTTTTGCGGGACTTGGTTATTTGGACTCAGGAGACCCTAAAATGTGTATTTCCCTTGAAAACCGGAATTCGAAAATTTTCACGATCGCAATACTTTCCCTTACTATATATAGTAAGTGAAAGTAAAATGTTTTCATTATCACATTAATATGTATCTCTTTTGTTCATGTAAACATTTTTGTAATCTTGTTGTAACCTTTTTAATATAATATACTCTCTGTTCCCGCTACAAGCCATGTGCACGTTTTTAGTAACTTTATTACCATTTTCCCACATGATTTATCAAAGCATATCACCTTGTAAGATTATCATGCAAAATTTTCTCCCTTAAAATAAAACACCATAGATGGTTGAGGTAAAAGAAAATATAAATACAACAGCTAGAGTGTTAATAGCTTTTTTCAGTCAAATTCATAATTTTTTCAGTCAAATTCATAATTTTTTCAATCAAATTCATAATTTTTTCAGTCAATTTCATAATTTCTTGTACCCATTTTATAAAGTTAATTTAATGAGGTTTTGCTACCAAGAACTTAACATTTTTATTAAATCTCGTTGTTGTTTATCCATTTATCGTCACTTTATGTTACTGTGCTTAATCCGACGGTGCAGCGGGAGTCCTAAGTTTTGCCTACCCAGGTTTACTCTTAAGTAAACCTGGGTAGGCAAAACTTAGGGACCTTTTATGAGTTCCACTTATTAAATCTTTTAAGAGTCATCTGTGGTGCACAAATATAGGAGGATCTGCTGGTTTTAGACTTAGCCTTACGCATAGAAGGCTGTTATGCTAGCCACTACTCCACAGGTGACCCTAAATGCATTCAACAAGGTGTTTGAATCTGCCGGGTTTAAACACGTGAATTTGGACATATTAATCTTTAACTCCTTACTGAATACATCCAGGGTCATCTGTGGAGTAGTGGCTAGCATAACAGCTCTCTATGCTTAAGGTCGAAAGTTCAAAACCAGCATATGGCCCTATATTTCCTTTTAGGGAGTAAAAATCCTTGGTTATTTCGTCCTTTAAAAGAGGCTGTTATGCTAATGATTACTTGATGTATTTTTTGTAATACAGTTGAAGATATCAATAAATATGTTATAAAAAAAAAAAAAAAAATTGCTAAGGCCAATAGTTGATATTATATGCATTGTAATTCGTGGATAGATCCCCCAATAAATAGACAAAACTAGGGTCCACTCAATCTTATTAAATCTCTGATTTAATATTTTCTACTGGACTTATAGCTAATTGTAACTACTACAATATAATAAAACTTATTATTGAATTATTCGTTCATTTTTCAAGCGACGCGTAGCATAGATGGCAAGGCGTGATTACTCCAATAAATTACCTAACATCGCCGGAAGCGTTGGTAACATAAATATATAGATAGATGAGCAGGTAAATGTTTCACGTCAGCTTTTCAAGAAATTAATACTCTGAATGTCCGGCCATGGGAGGCTATTTCATTTTAAACATTTTTATGAGAAATGACTAATAATAATTGTTATTGTTATATTGAGTTATCTACTGATTCAGACAAACAGGATACATAATAATACATACCACATAAAATACTTTTTTCCAACTTATCTACACACACACACACATATACATATATTTGAGTTTTTACTTTTACTTACTATATATAAAGTGAGGTAAAATATTGCGTACGTAAAAATTTTCGAATTCCAGTTTTCAACGGAAATACACGTTTTAGGATCCCCTGAGTCCAAATAACCAAGTCCCGCAAAAAGGTCACCCAGATTTTTTTATCTGTTCTAAAGCTATATTAAATAAAACAGGTGAAAGGGAGTCGCCCTGTTTCAAACCCGATCGCACCTCAAATCTCTCAGAGTAATAATGACCGATTCTAACTTTATGAAATGTTTCCGACAAACACATCTCTACTAGGTTTACTAACTTTCTAGGTATTCCCTGTTCAATCATGATATTATACATCTTCTGAGTAGTTAATAAACTAATAATAAATAGACTTTTTTTTATTTCGTAAATTTTAATGTGTGATCTTAATGGAAAATGTTTATTATTAATATTAATATATCTTTTCAAACGAAACAGCAACAACAGATTATTTAATAAAACGCATGTTTGGAAACTCAATATAAATCTTTAAACTTTTTTTTATCTTTAACTTTATTCAAAGGGAAGCCCGTTGCTGTCTGACTAGAGCTCTAGTCTTTCACGCCAAACGCTGTGAGTTCGAATCCCAGTCCCTGAGGGAATTTATCAAGGATTTAAACTAATGAGGATTCACTCACAGCCTCTCCCCCGGGTATGTGAGACCCCTCAGCCAACTGGTGGTCACTCACAAAAATAGGCGTAGGTAGTGATGATCCTATTCTATAAAATATCATCGGGGATCGCGAGTGTATTCTTCTAGCAGATTACAAAGAGTGTGGCCAAGTGCATACACGGCCTTAGGCGCCATCGGAAAAAAATATGTTTCAACTTACTAGTAAGAAATAGTTTAAAAATAAAAAGATGAAGTAAATTCAAAAAATTAATGCTACATTGAAAGAAATATTCATTTTTTGAATCCAGCTTTCCACAGCTCACAGCACAATAAAACGCGTGGGTAAGGCCTATACGGCCTGTCGTGCCACTGGGAGAAGAAGTACTTCATTTCAAATCAGGATTTAGACATGAGGCTTTTGGTTTTAAGCATCCACTCACCCTAGATAAATTAGTTCCTTTGCACCTGAAGATGACATTTTAGACAAAACGTCGTGCAGTAATTTTTACTTTCACTTCCTCTATATGTGAAATATATAGTAAGGGAAAGTATTGCGATCGCAAAATTGTTCGAATTCCAGTTTTCGACGGAAATACACGTTTTAGGGTCTCCTGAGTCCAAATGACCAAGTCCCGCATAAAGGTCTGTGTGGTAACTCCCGGGCAAAAACGAAAAGTCCTATGAAATTGAAATTTCATATTTAAGACAAATATACGTCCGAGATGTTACAGAATCTTTTTCATCAAAATCAGCTAATCGGAAGATCTACTTTATACCATGCATTTTGCACCTTTTTACGATTTTCTCAAAAACGGCTCTAACGATTTTGATTAAACTCGCTATAGGGATGTAAATTTTAATGGGCTTTAATATCATGTAGGTTTCATACTGATTGAAATAGTCTGACAGGGCTTAAATGCCGATATTTTAAATTTTCTTCCTCTAAATTACCTTTAATTTTGCACCTTCTAAAAAATTATCCATATCATCTTAATGACGTTGATGAAGGACTGCTATATATACAAGTTGGACGAATTTGATGACCAACGAAAGTAATAATGAGCAAAACTATTTTTTAATGTTTTGTTTTTGGATAATAAGAGCAGTAATATAGACGTATAATATACCGTTGAAAAGAGAAAAATTTTAGAAAAAATATTATCATATACAAAGAGTTTTAAAAAGTAATATAAAGTGACGAATAGGAAATGAACTTATTACGTATTAACAATTTAATATAGTCACATTATTTAATCTAGATCATAAGTTAATGAAATTAAATGAAATCACGTTTTATTATAAATAACTTAAAATATTTTTACTTTCACTTACTATATATAGTAAGAGGAAGTATTGCGATCGTGAAAATTTTCGAATTCCAGTTTTCAACGGAAATACACGTTTTAGGGTCCCATGAGTCCAAATAACCAAGTCCCGCAAAAAGGTCTGTGTGTGTGTGGTAACTCCCAGGCGGAAACGAAAAGTGCTATGAAACTGAAATTTCATATTTAGGACAACTATATGCCCGAGAAGTTACAAAATCTTTTTCATCAAAATCAGCTTACCAGAAGAGCCACTTTATACCATACATTTTTCACCTTTTTACGATTTTCTCCAAAACAGTTCCAACGATTTTGATTAAACTCGGTATATCGGTGTAAAATTTAATGGGCTTTAATATCATGTAGGTTTTATTTGGATAAAAATGGCCTGACAGGGCTTAAATGCCGATATTTTAAATTTTCTTCCCCTAAAGTATCTTTAATTTTGTATATTCAATAATAATAACTAGATTATCTTGTTAACGCTGATGAAAAACAGGTAAATATATAAATTGAATAAATTCGATACCCAACTCAAGGAGAAAACAGAAAAAATATTGTTTAAATGCAATTTTTCGTTTTTGAACATAAGAGCAGTAATATGCATGTATGATATACTGTTGGAAAGCTAAAGATTTTAGAAAAAATATTATCTTATACACAAGCTTTTAGAAGTTAATAGAGAGTGATGAGAAGAAGATAAAACTAAATGATTATTTTAGATAATAATATAATAGATTTTTTAATAAAACACATGTTTCTATATAAATTCAATTTGATTAATTCCTTAATAGTTTCACGTATTTTTATCTCTAACTGTATTTGAAAATTCTTTCATTGATTTTAAAAATCGAGGTAAGTGAAAGTCGTGTGTTTCCCGCACCAGATTTTTAATAAAAGAGTGGTGAAGTATAAATCAGCCTCCAATTTTATTCACTTTATTTAAAATCCTTAAATTTATTTTAACAACGGAGGTAATTGAAAGTCGTAGGTGCTTCTGTGTTAATCGTCATATGGGTTTTTAAAAAAATAAATTCTGACAACTTATTTTAAACGTTTTTATTTTTATATATTTACATATACATGCTTTTCTAATCCTCAATGAAGATGCTCTATTCTTTCTTCTTCATCGGAGGATGGGGTGGGAACGGCATCAAGTTGGGGCATTTTTCCATGAGCTGCTTCTCAGCTTTGCAGTCGTCGTCTGGAAGCAGGAAAAAAATATCGTTAGCATTTCTCCGTCCATGCTTAAACTTAATTTTATCTCTTATTAAAATATTACTTACTGTCTTGCCATTTTTCAGATGGGCATTTCTGAAAAAAAAAAAAAAAAAAACTCATTAGTATAAATGAAACCATACATTAGGTCTATTTCGTGTAATATTCTGAAATGCTTTTCTTACCATGTACATCTGCTTGATCACGCATTTTGTGAATTCGTGAGAAACTGGACTGCATTTTCCGTCCTTGTCTTCCACTTTAGTTTCGTCTGAAATAGACGAAAAGTAAATTTTATAAGCCAGATAAAAAAAAAGTTCTTCATAATATAATATAATTTTTATAACTAAAAGCATATAATAAACAATAATTATCAAGGAAATAACAACAGACATTTCAAATGTATAATAATAATTATAATTGGTCAAATGCACAACCCCTATCTAGTACCAACCATCCTTACAACCCTCCTCGTAGGTTGAGGCGGCAGTGGCCGAGAGATCTCGAGTAAATATGGAACTGGAGTGCTGGCAATGGCCAACTTCTCCACTCATGTGGCTCTAGCGCCCTCACTCAGTCTCCTCTGACTAGATTGGTGACGTGGCTGACTGAGAGGCGCTGGGATCTCCTGACATTGTGCCTCGGCATCCATTTCTGGATGCAGAGGTTCGATTCGGAGTTCCCAGGGGCAGTATGTAAATATTGTATATAGGTATGAATGTGGCCAAGATTGCGATTATTTTCTTTCTTTTTTCATCTGTTATTGAGGTATTTTATTTTTTTATTGTTTTACTTTCTACGGGAGCGGCGTGGTCTAGTGAATAGAGCACTTGTCTACTGTGCTCTGTTCTGGGTTCGAATCCCGGGAATGGAGACCCTCCTGGGGCAGACCCAGTCTCTCTATAAAGTGGGTACCCAATAACATTGGGGAAAAAACCTGGCGGCTGAGCGTGATCTCGGCCGAATCACCTCATTGCACGGCCGTTGGCCTAGAAACAGTACTAATCTCTATATGTACTGAGCCCAAGACTCTTCTAGGGTTGTAATGGCACAGGTTTTTTTTTTTTTCTACATATGGAATGAATGACTTCTTTTATCTCTAATACTTATTGCCCAAGATAGTGGTAGATTGTATTACTTCACAATAAAGCAATATTATTTCTAAAAAAAAAAAAAAAAAAAAATGGTCAAATAACCAGCTATCTTGAACCTTCAAGAGAATTTCTCATTTATTTTCTTTTAATTAATAAAAAGCTTATTACGAATTTTCGTACCCCAAAACATTTATCAAGTGCCGTATAGAAATAGACGTGAAAGATGCTATTAAAAAAGTACAACGTTGACTATGATACTAATGATAAAAATATGCCATATCATTATACAATATGATATTTTTGTTTTCCAATTCGCAGAATAGAAAAGTATCTAAGAAATTATTAGCTTTTATGAACAAGTTTATTTTTTTTATTCTGGGAAGAACTCTATCATTATTACATTACTGTTACAAGCGAAAAATAAAATTCTTACTGAAAGTCGTTCATACGAAAATTTAAAAAAAAAATTCATAATAATCCGTGTAGTTAATATAATAATAATTATACAATAACGTAAAATAACCTTCTTCACTTAGTAAAAATTAATCATTAATAATATTTATACCTCATACTGAAAATAATTTATATAAATATTAATTTTCATAATGGTAAAACAATAAATATATAGAAGAAAATGAAAATCTATATATTAAAAATTAATTTAAAAATCATGTAAATTCGTACATTTTGTTTTGTCACATGTTACAAAGGAATAACTTTATCATATGAAAAAAGTCTCTTAAACATTACTGAAAAATTATATTGAGATAAATAGTAAAAAAAATCACGTTCTTATTTACTCCGTGAAATGTCCGTTTTTATAGTTTCTGAAACACATAAAGGACTCTGGAGGTCTCTGTTGTTTCTTCCGAATGTTTTCATATTAAAGTAAACAGTACTAATCCTCTACCTTTGTATTATAAACATTAGCTTCCCAATCAATTACCCACTTTTAGTATACCTCCAATATGAACATGGAAACACGCGATTTTCGAGTAATATTTTTGTACGATTTAAACTCGGCCATTCAGCACTGAGGCCGCTAGAAATATTTGCAAGACGTTTACGGAAGGATTGTTAATGAACGGACCATTAGCCGTTGGCTTGCTAAGTTTTCAGCTAGGGATACCGACTTTGAAAACTTGCCCCGAGAAGACCTCCGTCCGTAATAGACAACGATGTCCTCAACATACAGTAGAAGGAAACCCCTACCAAACAATTAAAGGACTCTCAGCACAACTAAATGCAAGTGCATTACCGTTTCCAGACATTCCAGGCAGCAAGCCCCATGTTTCAAAACATACCTTGCAAAAATTGAAAGAACTGGGCTTACTAAGTTCTTCCGCACCCACCATATGCTCTCGACTTGTCTCTAACAGATTACCACTGTTCAGGAATTTAGACAACTGCGTCAAAGAAAAACTTTTTGAAAATGATGATCAAATGAAAAGTGCGTTTTCAGATTTTGTTTCACTTCAAAGCTCAGAGTTTTCAGTTCGGGGATAAAAGTTGTGTCACGTTGGGAAAAATGTGTAGAAAAAGAAGGTAAATACTTCGAATAAAATTATCTTGTTTTCTTATCGTATTTTTAACGAAAACCCTTTACCTTGAAAACGGACATTTCATGTGACACAACCCAATATTTTTATTTCAATGGCAAAAGCTAATAATGTTAATATCGATCTCTTAACTAGAAAAAAACAAGCAATTTACTTATTTATTTTTTTAACTATAATAAAAATAAGTAATCTTATTTCATCTAAAAATAGTAATTTATTGGCTAAGATCCATGTGTAGAGAAGTAACAAATATCAGAAGTATAAAGAAATATGAATCACAAGATTAAAAATAAAAAAGGAAATATGAAGTTTAGCTAAGAAATTGATTAGTATAATAATGAAAACAATATGCAAATAAACAGGAAAAAAAACAATATTTCTAATCAATTTAATTGTTCTGTTGATTTGAGTTGTTCAACTATCAAGTTTTCTTTATTTTTAAAACTTTACTTTTTTTTAATAAATATATCATTGGTATTTATAGGATATGTAACGGATAACTTACTGCCCTTCTCGTAGCAGGACTTGGTAGCTTCTAGAGCGATGGGTTTCCAGGCGCTGTCTGCTGCAAAATTGTCCACCATTTTGATTAAAGCTTCTTGGTTCAGTTTCATGTCAGTCTAAAAACATAAACAAACAAAAAATTATCAATATTCCTTTTTTTTAAATTCGATTTCATCCAGAGAAAATCTAATATACAAAAATCTCGTGTCACGGTGTTTGTGGTCGTACTCCGAAACGGCTCGACTGATGTTTATGAATTTTCGTATGTATATTTGGTAGGTATGAGAATACGTCATAAAGTATATTTCATACCACTAGGTGGTTCGGGTGTCGCTGTTTTTTTCTTTGTTTCACAATTTTTTTGTTGGCATTAAAAAATACCTGTAACCCCAAATTTTCACCCAGATTCCACCACTCACGCATTTTAAATCTCGATTTTATTATTTTTCTATGAACTATCAGTGAGTGTCAAAAGTATTCGAAATTCGTATTTCTTTTCGTTTAATTATTGTATGTCACAACTATTAATTTATTAATTCTTTTTTACTCCCAAATCTTTAAAAGAGACTCCCATGAAGGAAAATCACTGACCAGATAGCCGGAAAGTTTATTGTTTTTAAAAATATCCGATTAATAATGTAAAATTACAAGATCGTTCAGTGTCAAAAGTATTCGGAAATCGTAATATCCTGTTGTTTAATGGTTTCAAATTTTAATATTCTCACCAATCTTCGACATAATTTTATGTTCTAAGCAATTCTCCTCTCTCATGTTATATTAAAAGTTTTTTTTTTTTTAATAAGGCCCTAAAATAAAAACGTAACGATCGTACAACGCCCTCGAATAATTTTTAACATAGTAGTGAATTCCGAATACTTTTGACACTCACTGTATATCCAAATAGTTTAGCCATCGTTTGTATTCCGATACTGAAATCATTCATAAGAAGTGTTGCACAATTTTGATATTTCATTCTGCATTTGTTATATATCATAACGTAGTGCGTGCGAAATGTACAATTTATATTATGTACGCATCAGAAGAAGAAAAAAACTACTAGAAATTGAGACAGTCATAGAACCATTAAGGGGTCAACTTGTAGCAAACCTCAAACTCAGTCCGGAATCTCCGAAAGCCCTCCGAGAGGTTATCTGGATCTACATCTACATCTAAAGGAGATGGTTTATTAAATTCCATCCCATCACTAGAACAGACTCCTAACATTTCCCTACTCCGAAAATCTTCCTATCCTCAGACCCCTCTTAGAATGCATCTGATGCAGTAAGAGATCCTTGATTCCTTTCCCTATCCTTCCCTGATTTCAACCCCAAATCCCACGGGGCTTAGAAAAAAAAAAATAAATTCCATAGCTTAATTCAGTGACTTACTTTCTAATGGGAGCAATAGTTTCTTGATTGCGCCATGTTTAGTTCATTTAAAAAAGTTTTAAGAACAAGTCCTTTTATAACTTTATTAATTTAACAATTAATAAACAAGTAACACGTCAGCCTCCCATGCTAAAGGTCACGGGTTCAAACCCGCAGGTGGTCCTAGGATTTTTTAATGGGAGTAAAAAATCCTTAGTTACGCCGTCCTTCGGAGGGGACGTTAAAAGGTGGTCCCGAGCCTGTGCGATGTCAGGTACTCGTTAAAGATCCCTATCCTAATAAAACCTGGATAGGCAAAATTTAGGACTCCCACTGTAGCGTCGTCCGATTAGCCTCAGCAGCATAAAGGGGCGTTAAATAAATAATAAACAGAACGATTGAACCGCCTTGCTTATCGGCACGGATCCAGATTCAAAACTCTTTCCGTCTGTAACTTTAAAAATCAAAACTTACATTTATACTGACACTGGTCAGATCCTCCAGTTTGTGGCTATTGCGCCCTAACTCAGCCTCCACTAGCTTACACCAGTGATACGAGATATGAAGATGTTAGTCGGTGAAAACATTCTCTTCACACGACAACGCAAAATCGTTTTAAGCTGTAGTAAGGTAATGAGACCCTAATAATGTTTATATTAATTTAAAATAAAATGTTGTCCGCTACTTTACCTGCGTCAATTTCTGTAATTATGATCGGGATTTAGAATAAGTTAATAATATAAGAATAAGTTTTAAAGAATATATTTTAAAGTACTTTTGCGTAAATGATATTTTTAGTTTTATTTTCTTCTGGCAGAAGAATATACTGATTTTCTCCACAACCCGATCTTGACAATGCGACATATAGTTGGCCGTGTGAAAAGCATTCTTGACGTAAATCGATTCCTACGTATTTACATGTTTGTCCCTGTGATTTATTAATTGTTACAACAAAAGATAACTTAACGGGAAAATGAATTATTTTAAAATTAAAAGGTTTTTAACCATTTTGAATCATTGGGATGCGAGGTTAATTTTCCCCGTTTCTCCACATTTTCCTTTGATTCTTCGGTCCTATTGGTCGCAGCGTGATGTTATATAGCCTAAAGCCTTCCTCGATAAATGGACTATCCAACAAAAAAAGAGTTTTTCAAGTCGAATCAGTAGTTCCTGAGATTAGTGCGTTCAAACAAACAAACTCTTGAGCTTTACAATATTAGTATAGATAAAATGTTCACTTACTATAAGGCCGGTTTTGTTGAATACGCATTCATCCATGCACTGAAATTAATAAAAAAATTAATTTAAAAAGTCATAATTTTAATTTTTTAAATAATATCCAATCAATTTAATGTTTAGATTAATCATACTAACCGTCATGAATAGGTGAGGTCCTCCATGGTGAGATGGAGGTGGTGGGGGAGGTCCTCCAGCTGATGGTGGTGGTGGTGGTGGGGGTGGGTGTCCGTGGTGAGGTGGCATGGCTAGAGTAAAAATATATATATACTTAATTTGGAAATTGAAATGTTAATTAAAAAGAAAATATCCTGGGTTATTCCGTTCTTCGGAGGAGGCGTAAAATGGTAGTCCCGTGTCTGTGATATGTCAGGTACTCCTTAAAGATCTCTATCCTGATTAAACTGGACTTTATGGACTCCGCTCACATATTTCAAACAAACTTGTTTCGCAACGCACTAAGGTTATTCTATACAAAACCCTCATCCGCCCTGTTCTGATTTATGGTTCTGAGACCTGGACCACTACAAAGGCAAATGAGAGAGACCTCCTAACTTTAGAAAAATCTACGGGCCCACCTGTGAGGATGGACAATGGAGAAGGTGTAGAAAATGGAGATCTATGGCCTCTATAGCGAGCCTGACATTGTTGCAATTATCAAGGCAGGAAGGTTAAGGTGAGCAGGACACCTCGCACGGATGCTTGATAATTCAATACCGAAGAAGATACTGACGGAGCAGCAGTTTGGACGACGAAAGGTTGGGAGACCCAGGTTGCGGTGGTCGGACTGTGTTGCAGCTGATTTAAGGAGCATCGGAGTAATGGCAGGGGCACAAGATTGGGACGCTTGGCGATTGCTAGTGGAGGAAGCCAAGACTCGCTTGCGGGTTGTAGAGCTCACCTAATAATAATAATAATAATCCTGATTAAACTTGGATTGGCAAAATTTAGGACTCACACTGTAGCATCGTCCGATTAGGCACATCAGCATAAAGTGGTGTTAAACAAATAAATAAAACGAAAAACTGTAATTCATATTTTGTGATGCGCACCTTAAATTATTAGGGAGATCATAGATTATTCAATTACGGCCTTGGCAGATCACTATTTATATCACTAAAATTATAAATGATCCTTACTTTTTCACAAGTAAAACCATCCTCAAAGACCTAAATATCCCATTATTTGGTGACAGCTCGCAATATATATACCTCCTTTAATTCCAAACTACCAGCCCGTTCAAAAACCCTTATTTCGGATTCGGACCAGGCAAATAGCCCTTGGATTTATTTAAGTGATACAAAAAATACTTGGTTTTGAATATAAACTTTTGGAAGGGGTATTAAATGGTTATTCTGAGCCTCTTCGATGTCAGGTACTCAATAAAGACCCCTACCCTAATAAAACCTGGATAGGCGAAATTTAGGACTCCCATTGTAGCATCATCCGCAACGATAGAATGAAGTGACGTTAAATGAACAAATAAACAACTGAAAAACAATATTTAACTACAATTATGTATATTTACATACCTTCTGGATGTTCGGTCTTAATTTGTTCCTTGCATTCTTCAAAAACTTTTTTGAATTGATCGCTGTCCTTAGCAATTGGATGAGGCATGTCGCAGCAAACTGCCCTCTGGAAATTAATTACACAAAATGTGATATAATTTATATAATATAAATAATTAAATATAAACATTTTATATATATATATATATATATATATATATGTATATATATATATATATATATATATATATATATATATATATATATATATATATATATATATATATATATATATACAATAAATAAGCCTATGAGAAGTACAAATTACCTGTTTGCCAGGTTGTGGAGGCTTGGGTCTGCATTCCTCTGGAACATCTTCAGCGCCGGGTGGTGGTGGAGGGGGTTGTGGCCACTGGAAAATATTGTAAAATTATAATTATATTTATCTAAGAATATATTTATATAAATCTACACTTTTCTCAGCGGTAAAGAGGACGCGATGAAGAACATAAATATATATATCAATCTAGAGAATATCTTAGCCAATATACAATGTGCCATTTAAGCCATTCTGTGGTTATTTTTTTGGTTAAAAAAGACATTTAGCCTTTTAATATGAAGACGTTCGTTTCAAGATACGTAGAGCCCTAATGATGTTTTCAAAAATCCGTCTGTCCACCGTACGAAACACGAAAAGGAAAAAAGAACTGTTTTAATTTTTTTTTTTTTTTTTAATCTAAGTTTGTGTGTTATCGATCCAACCGTTGTATCCCAAATCCTTCAGTCCCACATCACAGCCATTGATGAATGGTGTCAGAACTAGAGGATTAAAATAAATCCGAAAAAATCCCACCAAATTACCTTTACCCTTCGACGAAAACCGATGACCTCCTGCCCTACCGTATCCTTTAATAATACGCCACTCATACATGTTGAACAAATCCGATACCTAGGACTCCATCTTGACAAACGTATTTCATGGAACCCTCACACGAGACTAAAACGACAAGAAACTGCACGTATATATCGATTACTACAACACTTATTAGACAAACGTTCAAAACTTCCAATTCACTGAAAAAACCTCATTTATATCACTGTCATCAGATCCATATAGACATATAGGCAGTTTGCTATTAGAATCAGTCTAATGAAGTAAAATTTCATATTGATTCGATTCATACACCCATAAAGAAAATACAGATTACAGTAATATATTCCAGTGTTCTAAATATTTCCGACAAACATTACAGATTATTGTGAGAATGAAGTTGACATCCGTAACTAACTGTGGCTAAGCTATTGAAGCCGTGAAGGTCTCTATTGAATCTGACCGCAGCTCTAAACTAGGTCGGCTCTATAATATCCTGCCTTTTTTATAATTTGATCCTTTTTACTTTCACTTACTATATATAGTAAGGGAAAGTATTGCGATCGTGAAAATTTTCGAATTCCAGTTTTCAACGAAAATACACGTTTTAGAGTCCCCTGAGTCCATATAACCAAGTCCCGCAAAAAGGTATGTGTGTGTGTGTGTGGTAACTCTCGGGCGGAAGCGAAAAGTCCTATGAAACTGAAATTTCATATTTAAGACAACTATACGCCCGAGACGTGACAAAACCTTTTTCATCACAATGAGCTTACCAGAAGAGCCACTTTATACCACGCATTATGCACCTTTTTTCGATGTTCTCGAAAACGGTTCCGACGATTTTGATTAAACTCGCTATATCGATGTAAAATTTAATAGGCTTTAATATCATGTAGGCTTTATTCTAATAAAAATAGTCTGGCAGGGCTTGATGCCGATTTTCTTCTTCTAAAGTACCTTTAATTTTGTATATTTTATAAAAATAACCATATTATCTAGTTAGCATTGATAAATAACAGCTAAATATGCAAGTTGAGCAAATCGGAAAAGCAACTAAAGGAGAAAACTGAAAAAATATTTTTTTAATGAAGTTTTTCGTTTTTGAACATAAGAACAGTAATATACCGTTGGAAAGCTAAAGATTTTAGAAAAAAATATCATCTAATACACAAGAGCTTGTAAAAGTTAATAGAGAGTGATAAAAAGCCGATAAAACTAAGTGATTGTTTCAGATAATAATATCATAGATTTTTTAATAAGACACATGTTTCTATAGAAATTCCATTTAATTAATTCTTTAATGGTTTCACCCATTTTTATCTGTTATGTATTTGAAAATTCTTTAATCGATTTTAAAAAGAGAGGCAAGTGAAATTCGTGTGTTGCCCGTACCAGATTTTTTTTATAATTATCTACATCGAACTTTAAATTGAAAACATTGGAATTAACAAATAATATAATGGCAGAAGCTATATATATCATTTTACACTTTCATTCGTGTTCTAACCAGTATTTTTTTTTTTTTTTTTGTTTAACTCAATAATTTGCACCGGTGAAATAAATACAATAAGCAAATATAAGGTTTTATTTCACAAATGTGGAAAAAACGGCATGGTTAGGCATGAGGGAGACAGCACCCAGTGGTGCATCCTCCTGACATGCATCTTACAAGTACAACTGTATTTTCAGGTCAGGAGGTCCCTCATCCGACTCCTTTTCAGCCCTACGCCGAGTTATGTTAGGTATGTCAGTTGTAGCCATGTTTTGAACAGATTTGTTAACATGTCCATGTAGTTTGTCGTGGAATCGTTTGTAAGTCAATAGCATGTGGTTTGTTGTAGTTGGAATACGTAAGTCGGTATGAAGGGTATCGTTTGAAACATATCGTGGTGAGTTCGTTGCTGGTCTTGAAAATTTGGATTGAAAGGTTTGTATTTTTCGAATTAGTGTTTTTTTTTTTAGCAGGTCTGTATATTTTGCAAGCGTAAGTTCATATAGGTTTTAGTAAATAAATATATACGTTAAGCTTCAGGTAATTTAGAGTGTTTATGTAGTATCGAATATAATAGAATAGAATATATTTTATTTGTGAAAGACAAAGTCTTGTACAAATTTACAACATAAAATACAATTACAATAGAAATATAACCTGAGTCTAGTGCTCTTTACCCAAAACATTAAACAAAGATAAAACAGGTACTCCTTGACAAAATAGTAAACAAAAATAAAATGAACTGGATAATACAAAATTTTTTAACATAATATTGATTACTACACAATATTAAACTTAAAATAGTGAGACATCTAAAATAAACGGAAGCGTAGTAAAAGTAAAGATATTAAATGGTTTCGAAAACTATTTGCATAATATTGTTTATATGGAACTAATAGAATCATATTTATTACATATGTTTAAGATATAAATATAAAGACTGTTCAATCTGGCTTCACTATTAATGTTCAAGATATTTTCAATTTTTTGTAGGTCACAGGATACGGATTCAGATGGTTTTATGATATATTGTCTATTGTCTTTAAAGGTTGGGCAATGTAGGAGGATATGGTACAAACTATTGTTGAAATAATCATTGCAGAATATACAAAGTTCATTTGCCTTAATAATAATTGTTTTGTTTCCATGATGGAGTTTGATGCTCTCTGGGTTTCCTACCCTTAGTCGACTGATACACCTTATTTTCTTAAAATTTAGCCTATATGTTAGGTACTCTTCTGGCTTATGTAGGTTGTAACTGCTGAGTAATCGGTATATCGGGTTACTATTTGAGTTCATTGCTCTATTAATGTCCGTTGAATAGTTATTTTTTATGATTGTTTCGATAACATCGGCTTTGTGATTCAAAATATCGTTTTCCAGAGGCGCTATCGAATATAATAGTCTGAGTCGAAAATTTAAAGTTTTACGTTTTGTCTTGGCGTGTGGTCCCCATGTCAATCTTTTGTCAAAAATTATTCCCAAGTAACGAATGTATTTGACTGCGGTAAAAGGTGATTGTCTATGTAAACAGAAGGGCAATTCTAAATAGTATAATTAAACATTTTCCTTTCAAAACCACCATCAAAGTAGTGTGGGGGCTATTAATTTAAAATTTCAATTTTCTAGATCTATTTCAAGTTACAGCAATAATTAATGATTGATTATTATTAGATCAGAGATAGAGAAAACATTTTTTTTCGTTTAATTTCTGACAAGTCAAAGTTATGAGCAACACCAACGAAGCTAGAGAGTGTCAACGGGTTACCTGTAGCATGGTGGTTAGCATAACAGCCTCCTATGACAAAGGTCCATGGTTCAAACCAGCAGGTAGCCCTAGGAAATTTTTAATGAGTGTAAAAAATCCTTAGTTATGCCGTCCTCCGGAGGAGACGTTAAAAGGTGGTCCCGAGCCAGTGCGATGTCAGGTACACGTTAAAGATCCCTATCCTAATTAAACCTGGATAGACAAAATTTAGGACTCCCACTGTAGCATCGTCCGATTAGCCACAGCAGCATAAAGGGGCGTTAAATAAATAAACAAACAAACAATAGAGAGTATCAATCGTGTTACATGTTTGAGGGGGGAAAAAACGTTACTCAATAAAAACCACTGACCCATAAATTAAAGAAATATCTATGTCAATTGTGGGAATAACTCATTACTTAATATCCTCTCATGTATTTGTATATTATATTAAATACATATATTTATGATACATTACTTTATGTACTATCTAGTTTTCTATGTACATAATTTATTTAATTATATGGGTTATTAATTGAAATGAAAAGTAATTTTTATCCTCAGACATTTCGCCCCCTATAATATACAGTGAACAAAAGAAGTCCGATTTGTCTGGTCAAATAAACAACTGGCTGTAATTAATTTATATATAATTATTTATTCAAGTAAATTATATAAGATTAATATGAATAAAAGATACAGAAAAAACAAACAGAAAACAACATAAAATGAGTTTAATTAAGTATTATCAGAGTCTAGATTTGTCACATGCGTGCGGAAGATTGTTTAAACCAAGTATGGGTATATTATTGTTTTTATGAGGAAATAAATTACATTTAATTGCAGTATTCCCATAAATTTGATATGTCATAATTTTGATAAATGAGGGTTTAGATTTCCATAGGTTGTTGAGAAAAAAAAAAAAAAAATTGGAAGATCTAATTTCGTTTTCCTATCTATCCCAGGAATTTTTTACTATCGTCGCATTAACAATGGCTTAATGTCAGATCACATTTGAAGGCAGGAAAACCTTCTTTTTTATAATATGAGTTACATAAAAAAATATTATACAATTTTAAGGTTATATTTTTCCTTACATGTTGTTTTTCATTAGGAATCTGGGATTCCGATCAGTTTTATATTGACTATTCATGTTTTAGGGGTAATTTGACTTATAAAAAAAAAACTTAAAAAATCAATGACTGCACTCTTACAAAGCATGTTTATTTTTTATTCTAATACACAAAAATTACTCAAGCAAAAGTAATTATTAAATGAATAGTTAATTGCTCAATGAAATTCCAATTATCCCTCAAGCCTATTTTTGTTTTCGTTTTGTATTTCTAAACCTTAACAATTGTAAATAATAATAGATCAATGATAACCAAAAAACTATTAAACAAAAATATTTGAAAAAAATATTCTGAAAATAACATACCATGAAAAAGGACTACTTTAACTACACTGTTACTATTCAATATATAAAAGAAAGTGAAATAATTGCGATTGTGACAATCTTCGAATTAGAGTTTTCACCGGAATCACACGTTTTAGAGTCTCCTGAGTCCAAATGACCAAGTCCTGAAAAGAGAAATGTGTATGTGTGTCCAGTGTGTTTGGTAAGTTTAGCTCAAAAACGATGTTATATAAAACTGAAATTTCATATTTTAGAAGCCGGAGATAATACAGCAAAATGTTCGACAAAATCGGCAAACAGAAGAGTAACTTTATACTATGCATTTTTCACATTTTTCTCAAAAGTGGCTCTAAAGATTCTGACCTAACTCGCTATATCGATGTAAAATTTGATAGGCTTTAATATCATGTAAGTTTCATTCTGATTGATATAGTCTGACAGGGCTTAAATGCCGATATTTTAAATTGTCTTCCTCTAAACTACCTTCAATTTAGTAGATTCTAAAAACGTTAATCATATCATCTGTTGTTAAATAACGACTAGATATACTAATTGAACGAATTTGATAACTAACTAAAGGAGAAAAGAACAAAAATATTTTTAATGTAATTTTTGTTGGGTTTTTTTTTTTAAACATAAAATAGTAACATGGACGTATAATATACCGTTGAAAAGCTTAAGATTTTACAAAAAAAAATATTATTTTTTACACAAAGTTGTAAAAGATAATGGATCTATAAAAAGCAGATAAAATTAACTTATTTTTACTTTCACTTACTATATAAAGTAAGGGAAGTATAGCGATCGTGAAAATTTTCGAATTCCAGTTTTCAACGGAAATACACGTTTTAGGATCCCCTGAGTCCAAATAACCAAGTCCCGCAAAAAGGTCTGTGTGTGTGTGTGTGTGTCTGTGTGTGTGGTAAATCCCGGGCGGAAACGGTAAGTCCTATGAAACTGAAATTTCATATTTAAGACAAATATACGTCCGAGACGTTTCAAAACCTTTTTCATCAAAGTGAGCTTATCAGAAGCGGCACTTTATACCATGTATTTTGCACCTTTTTTCGATTTTCTCGAAAACGGTTTCACACGATTTTGATTAAACTCGCTATATCGGTGTAAAATTTAATGCGCCTTAATATAATCGGATTAAAATGGTCTGACAGGGTTAAATGCCGATATGTTAAATTTTCTTCCCCTAAAGTACCTTTAATTTTGTTGATTCTATAAAAATAACTATATAATCTTGTTAACGCTGATGAAAAACAGGTAAATATATAAATTAAATGAATTAACGATACCCAACTAAAGGAGAAAACAGAAAAAAATATTTTTTAATGCATTCTTTTGTTTTTGAACATAAGAACAGTAATATACATGTGTGATATACCGCTGGAAAGCTAAAGATTTTAGAAAAAATATTATCTGATATACAAGCTTTTAAAAGTTAATAGAGAGTGATGAAATGAACATAAAACTAACTGATTATTTTAGATAATAATATAATCGATTTTTTAATAAAACACTTGTTTCTATATAAATTCAATTTAATTAATTCCTTATAAATAGTTTCGCGTATTTTTATATCTAACTGTATTTGAAAATTCTTTCATTGATTTTAAAAATGGAGGTAAGTGAAAGTCGTTTGTTGCCCGCACCAGATTTTTTCTCATGGTAATATAATGGATTATTTAATGAAACACGTGTTTTTCATCTCTAACTTTATTTAAAAGTTCTTAAATTGATTTTTCCAAGAAATTTGATAACTAACTAAAGGAGAAAAGAACAAAAATAGTTTTTAATGTAATTTTTGTTTGTTTTATTTTAACATAAAAACAGTAACATAGACGTATAATATACCGTTGGAAAGCTAAAGATTTTACGAAAAATATTATTTTTTACACAAAGTTGTAAAAACTAACTGATTGTTGCTGATAGTAATATAATATATTATTTAAATGAATCATGAGTGTTTCATCTCCAAGTTCTTAAATTGATTTATAAAACGGAGATTTTTTGCTAATATGAATAAATGATTTTTAGGCGATTTAATTTATTTTTAATTTGAAGTTTTTGTTTTGTTTTTTTTGTCTTTCCAAAAGGCTAAAGAATGGATAGAATCGACTTTTTTCTAGTTTGTTGGGAATGGTCTGTCAAGTTCTTTTAGAGACTTTGATATGGTGACTTACCGCGACGGCAGATGCCACTAAGGCTACAAGAAGTAGAAGATTGGTCGAGTTCATGACGAGCGATGCTACTGATGATGGTGCTAGCCGAGAAGAGGTTTATATAGCCAATGGAGGTGGGGTACAGCACAGTCAAGGACCCCTCTCCGCTTTGTCTCCTCAGGAAGTTATGAAGGGGAAATTACTTGGTAAAACTAACATAATGGAATCATTTACGATTGTTAGTATCGTGTCAGCAAGTCCACCATTAATGGATATTATGTAAAAATTTTAACAATTACGATAAATGATAAAATGACGAAACCTGTTATTTACTGGTATGGTCTCAGTTTAGTATATGAGGTTATGTACTTCAAGTAAATATTTCATTAATTTAATAAAATTCACTGACTTCTATAGGGCGTTTCTCATAATAATAATTTCTCATATTCTGCCTCGTCTTATTGTGAGAGCAGATAATAGACCTTAAGTTGAACTAAGTTCATATTTGCTTCTCTTGAGGTATTTTTGAAAATGGAGACAAATATTCAGTAGGTCCCACGGTCATCTTCTATTCGGACGCCTCGGAGGATTATCAAGATAATCCTCGATTTCTGAACCGAAGAGGAAGCAATGATTAAAATTAATAGATTAAAGTTGTAATGGAGTTTATTATGAAAGATATCAGGTACCGTTCGGGCCAAATCGGCTACATATATAACATTAAGGTCGTTATGCATGAGTTTATTCGTGACAAAGTTGGGAGAGTTCAGGATTTTACGAAGGATGCAGGATTTTAAAGATTATTATTAATATTTATTATTATAATATTATTAAGAGAAGTATTCATGGTTTATTAGAGTCCCATATCCGTACTTCGTATGTCCATATCGGCGTTTTATTTTTTTCATGCTATAGATCACTTTATCTATTTACAGTTATTTTCTTATATAATTGATTAAGAAATAATTTTCATTTTTATTATTTTTATTCGTTATCTGCATTTAGGAAGTAATTAGGATATAAATGTTTACATACAGATTTAATAATCAAAAACGTAATAGTTAGCAATTCATTTTAATATTATTTTTAAACATTTAATTATGTTAAACCCATGTAAGCTTAATTTAAACTGTATTTCAGGAGTTTTACTTTGATGGAGACCCAATACATAATTCAATCATACTTGACGACTGATTAGCAGCAAAAATAATTATAAAAACGAGAACTGTATAGTTATGAAAAATTCGAAAAACTACAAATGAAAAATGTTTATATTTATTTGTTTATTCCTTTTTAAGGGTCATTGGCGTCAAAGAACAATTTATATTCTGTTTTAGTAACTGGTACTCCGTTTGAATTTAAACAGGGTCGAAACTTGTTCTTCCTCATAAATTAGTACTTTTTTCTAATATTTCCGCTA
Source organism: Piezodorus guildinii (assembly GCA_023052935.1). Taxonomy (NCBI): domain Eukaryota; kingdom Metazoa; phylum Arthropoda; class Insecta; order Hemiptera; family Pentatomidae; genus Piezodorus; species Piezodorus guildinii. The sequence continues at coordinate 27,571 of JAJSOM010000448.1, forward strand.
ATCCTATTTTTCCCAATTTCCTTAAATTAAGTGCAAATTAGTAGCAAATATTTGATCGTTTTTATTTTCACTTACTATATATAGTAAGGGAAAGTATTGAAAGTATCGTGAAAATTTTCAAATTCCTGTTTTCAACGGAAATACACATTTTAGGGTTTCCTGAGTCTAAAAAAACCAAGTCCCGCAAAAAGGTCTGTGTGTGTGTGTGTGTGTGTGTGTGTTTGTGGTAACTCCCGGGCGGAAACAGTAAGTCCTATGAAACTGAAATTTCATATTTAAGACAAATATACGCCCGAGACGTTACAAAACCCTATTCATCAAAATGAGCTTACCAGAAGAGTCACTTTATACCATGCATTTTGCACCTTTTTTCGATTTTCTCGAAAACGGTTACAACTAATGGAGAAAACAGAAAAAATATTTTTTTAATGCATTTTTTTGTTTTTGAACATAAGAGCAGTAATATACATGTATGATATACCGTTGGAAAGCTAAAGATTTAAGAAAAAATATTATCTCATACACAAGCTTTTAAAAGTTAATAGAGAGTGATGAAATGAACATAAAACTAATTAGTATGATCAGATTTTTGGCATCTTCCTTGGTAGCCAGCGTCTCATACTCAATATACTCTTTTTTTTTTTTCATTTTGGAACTTAGCTTTGGTTGTAACACATAAAATGACCGGTTTTTGGAATCAGGAAGAAATTAAAATATTTAGATTAAATCTTACAACTTTTTTATTGAAAGAATTTACTTACTATAATTTTTTATGATTTTCGGCCAACTGCTGACCAAGTTTTCTATCTTAGATTTGAAAACTGACAACAAATTATTAATCTACAAGACAATACTGAAGCCCATCTGGACCTACGGACTCGAACTGTGGGGGACAGCTAAACGTTCTAACATCAAACGCTCCTTATTATGTTTCCAACTATACCTTGCACCACGACCTTAATGTTCCATTTATTTCAGACCTAATTCCATCCAAATTCTACCAGAACCTCATTCATCATCCTAATCCTCCAGCTCAATCCCTATCCAGCTCCACTCATCCATACAACCCACCTAGAAGGTTGAATCGGCAGTGGCTCCGCGACCTTTTGTAAATATATTGGAGTTCTAGCACTGGCTAGAGTCTTCACTCAATGTGATGTATGTCTGAGTGTGTGTATGTGTATATAGGTATCAGTGATTTCTTGATTTTATTGTATTGTATTGTATTATTGTGTATATATTTTATTGTAATTTTATTATGTGTAAATATTGTATGAATGAAGTATGTATGATATCTTTCAGGACTACTATTGATGTCCAAATTGGGACAGATTGTAATTTTACTCAATAAAAATTGTTGTTGTTGAAGATTTGAAAACTTTGACTCATGCGTTGAAAGAAATTCTTAAATCATTGGTTAACAATTTTCCTCGCAAAAATTTGTCCAAACTCCGAAAAAGAAGGAGGTAGTCAGTAGAGGAAAGATGAGGGGAATGCGAGGGTTGTGGTTAGGACTTCATTTCACAACTCCTTCAATTTATTCACTGCCTATATTGAAACATGAGGTTGGGCGTTATCGTGGAGAAGAATAGGTTCGTTCCTGTTTACCAGTTTATTTATTTAACGTCCCTTTATGCTACTATGGCTAATCGGACGATGCTACAGTGGGAGTCGTAAATTTTGCCTATCCAGGTTTTATTAGGATAGGGATCTTTAACGAGTTCATGACATCGCACAGGCTCGGGACCACCTTTTAGTGTCCCCTCCGAAGGACGGCATAACTCCCATTAAAAAATCCTAGGACCACTTGCGGGTTTGAACCCGTGACCTTTGGCATAGGAGGCTGTCATGCTAATACCCAGCTACAAGTGATCCCTCCTGTTTACCATTGCCGGCTGTAACCCAGTAAAAATAGGATTTTGGCTAGAAAAAGGTGGGGGAAATTTAGTTTTAAACACTATTGTTTGTACTGCTCACCTTATTAAAAACCCAAGTTTTCACACTTTTCACCGTTGTGCGTTTTCCGCCATCTTGAAAAAAAAAAACCAAAAAAAAGAAGCACTTTTTTCAGTTTTTTACTTCTAAATCTCTTCCTTGACATTTTAGAGCAAACTTTGTCGTTAGAAATTTTAAAGAACAATGAATTCCCTACATGTTTGGTATGTAACATATTGGGAAATTCGGAACACCTACTGGGATACGTGGGTGCCAATATTTGCAAAATTGACAAAAAAAAACTCAGAATGTCAGAATAGTCGGTGGTTTCGCTTCAATAACTGTGTAGTTTATTAAAAAATACATAGGATACAATCTTTTAGAGCATTAAATTTCTAACAAGGTAGATGTATACAATTTATAATTACTCCTAATATACACCAAGAAATGTTAAAATAACATTTTTAAAGAATGTGCTCTGTTAAGAAAATATAAAATACTCCGTTTTAATTAGACCTCCTAAACGTAATATTGTCTTAAAACCATCATTGTGTATATTTAGAAAAGAAAAGCGTTTTTTCGACTAATAAAAACAAATTTCCAATATTTTACTTGTATTTTAATTAATTTAAAAAAATTTAATGATACTCAAACAACTTAAAATAAAATATAAAGCATTTTTGTTAGTTGTTTTCCGTTTTTAGTCTCAAATGTACTTGATTTGTATAATATATCACTTTAAACGAAAGGCTGCGTATCGTCAAACTCGTCATCTTCCATGTTATATTCAGTATTTGGTGTAGTATTGTAGGATTTGAATCCGCAATAAAAACAGAACATTGAAGTCCACCTTTTTTGCAGCTTCACTTGTTACCACATTTCTCTTTTTATCCACAGAAAATCATATTGGAAGGAATTAGTCCGGGTGGCGGTCAGTTTTTTCAGTTTCTATTCTCCCACCATGCGCCCTGATGATGACCCACAAAGAGGGGTCGAAACGTTGGCAAGCAATAAACCGTTGAAACTATTTAGCTGTTTCATTTACTACCCGCCACCCGGACGTGAGATTACTATCTCATCAGCTGTTATGGCATGTTGCTCAGAGCGTACTTACCGTTTCCAAATAGAGGAAAGTCATTGTGCCCATTTTGTGATCTCATAGAAGAAACAGTGGAACAGCATTCTTCTCGTTCGGATTCGTTCGGAAGGTCGAGACAGACGCTAATTTAGTACAAAGCATCACCAAAATTTCAGCCTTCTTGATGATGACCAGCCAGGAGAGTTGGACGATGCAGCTGATTATGCAGCACAAATCTGCAGAAAGCTCAGAGTACAGGAGCAAGAAAGGAGAGGCGGTGCATCGGCTAGCTTAAATCAGATTTCAGTAAGTACTGGCATTTAGCCCTTCTGCCCCTCCACCATGAAGTTATGCTTGACAGCGGTTCGTGGGGTGGTAAAGACGAATTGGGAGGTGGTTTTTTTATGAGTAGGACTTCACATGTTGTGTAAACCTGACAGTTGCACTTCGTTTAGAAAGATTTTTTCCCCTACCAGGAGAAAAAAAAAAAAAACTAAAAAATAAAAAAAAAAAAAAAAAAAAAAAAAAAAAAAACACTCACAGACCTTTTTGCCAGACTTGTTATTTGTACTCAGGAACCCTAAATGTGTATTTCCGTTTGAAAACTGGAATTCGAAATTTTCACGACCGCAATACTTTCGCTTATATTTGTAGTAGCGAAATAAAATAAGAAATAAAAATATCGTTTGAATCTATTTTTCATAGGCATGATTAAAATTATATTAAGATCTGGGCTCTTTGAAAAACCAAACATTGCAAATAGATGATTAACAAGTGTTTATTACAGGTGGTAATTTGGCTAGGAATCAACAGACTCGCTGTAATCCTCTATCAGATTAAGATTTAAAGTTCATATTGTTACAATCTCATATTCACAGCAGTTTTACTTCTGCTAAATATTTGATCTTCGACCTGAGGGTTCCTGATCAATATCTAGGTGCCCGCGAGGTGTCATTTGAGTAATTATTTATTTTAACTAATTGAAAAATATTTGTAAATGCCTTAGTTTATATAAAAAGAAGATCATACATGAATTAGACAGTCATTATTCCCATCGACATATTATGCGCGATCATTCAGCAACAATTTTTGACTTTATAAGTATTTAAATAGGTATGTTATTGTTTGTTTTGGTTTTAAGGCTTAAAATCCTAAGGTCATTTAACGCCTAGATACTTTATGGTATATTAATCTTCATAGAAAGTACTATTAGTAACATGTAATTGAGGAAAATAATGATTATTATGTAAGCATATAGTTTAAAAAATCTGGTGCAAGCAACACACGACTTTCACTTACCTCCATTTTTTAAATTAAATAGAATTATTTAGAAACATGTGATTTTATTAAAAATTCTATTATATTATTATCTAAAATAATCAGTTTTATCTGCTCTCATCACTCTTTATTAACTTTTAAAGTTGTGCATTAGATAATATTTATTATAAAATCTTTACTTTCCAACGGTATATTATACGTGTATATGTACTGTTGCTATGTTCAAAAACAAAAAAATTGTTTCAAATTTTTTTGTTCAGTTTTCTATTTAGCATTTCAAATTCGCTCAACTTGCATATTTAGTGTTTTTATCAGTGCTAACTAGATAATATGGTTATTTTTATAAAATATACAAAATTGAAGGTACTTTATAAGAAAAAATTAAATTAAATGTTTAAGCCCTGTCAGCACATTTTAATCAGAATGAAACTACATGATATTTAAAGCCCATTATATTTTACATCGATATAGGAGGATAATCAAAATCGTCGGAACCCTTTTCTGAGAAAATCGAAAAAAGGTGCAAAATGCATGGTATAAAGTGCTCTTCTGGTAAGCTCAATTTGATGAAATAGGTTTTGTAACGTCTCGGGCTTAATATTTGTCTTAAAAATGAAATTTGAGTTTCATAGGACTTACCGTTTCCGCCCGTGAGTTACCAAACACGGACACACACTTAGACTTTTTTGTGGGACCTGGTTATTTTGACTCAGGGGACCCTAAAACGTGTATTTCCGTTGAAAACTGGAATTCGAAAATTTTCACGATCGCAATACTTTTCCTTAATATATATAGTAAGTGAAAGTAAAAAACAAACAAAAAAAATTAAAGTCAAGAAAGAAAAAAAATAATTAATTAAAAATTGTCTAGGAATGTATAGTTAATTAAGATTAAGTCTTTATAATTTATAAATTTATAATTTAGATAACAATGAGTGCTCCTTAAGAAAATCAAAAACTATTTTAATGGCTTCCTCTCTATTACCCAATACTGTTGAAATATTTGGGTTTAATCCAATTTTATTCAAGTTTAATGAATAATATGAGCATTCTTGAAAAATATGCCGAATGGTAAGGGTTCCATCACAGTGCTGGATGAACACCGGGGCACCGGCTGCTTAGCAAAAAGATAAGAGTGCGTCAGCCGCGAGTGTGCTATCCTCAGCCGGGTCAACGCGACCTCTCCTGTCTGTGGCTCTAGCCGTAGCAGATGTGGACCAGGGTTTCACTGTTTGTTTTATATGCTTCAGTTTGCTTACCAGGCTATCGTCTCACATTTTCTGCCGTCGGTCCTCTTCTTGTTTCTTGAGCGGTTCACTGAGTTCAGACGGGGTCAAGATGACGTTCCTCTCCCTGGCAGTGTGCATATCTATCTTGCAATTATAAATTTTGGAAATTCACTGTCTACTTAGTACGTTTCGCGGATTTTCATAAGTTCTTAGGGCCAAGTTCATTTGTATTCTTGTTTCTTCTACTTGGCCATTTCTGAAATATGGTTTCTATATCATAAATCATATGAGATATGACACGTCTTAGTCTATATACCACTTGATATATCACAATTATAATATACAATCACGATACATTAATATTAATGTAGATTAATAATATTTTGACGGAACAAATAAAGACGACTGAAATGTATGAATAGCTTTTTTTAGATAAAATTTACCTTTTGACAATCAGAATGATAATGTATCCAATTCATTTTAGGACATTTTAATATTACTTTTAGACTTTTTCTTTTTATTATGAGAAACTATAAACTGGCGGACAGGATTTTCATCTAAGAGTAAAGATTATGTGTATACATTTGGCATCGTTCACCTTTACACGCCAGTTATTACACCAGTGTTCGATAAGGAAAAGGTGTCTCTGAAGGTTTGAGGATGCTGTTTCAGGATTGCTACTGGATGATAGGATGAGGGTATCATCTGCAAAAGTTGTCAGAAAGGTATCAGGCTGTGTAAAGGATGTAGAGGACGGGTCCCAAGACGCTGCCTTGAGGAACACCGGCTTCAACGGGATAAAAGTTGGAAAATTCTACACCACAACGAACTCGAAAGGAACGGTTTGAGACTGGGGTAAATGAGTTTTCAGCTTGAAGAGTAATCCAGTGTGTCATACCCGGTCAAAAGCTTTCGCAACAATATTAATACTAAGAAAATGTTCTATATTGAGGATGTATAGTCGACTGTAGAAACTATTATAGGTGGAATAGTCAGGAATCAGTCATTTTTTGAAAAGTTTTTTAATTTTGACAACGTTTCGGCCAAAGCTTGTGAGCCATCATCAGGGCATTACTGAGCCATGTCCAAGCATAAACTCAGTTTATTTAATAATATGTATATTTTTACTGTTTGGATATTATATTTTAATTCTATAGTTATTTATTAGAAATTATAATATGTATATTTTTGTATTATAGTCTGAGATTGAATGTTCACTTGTCACTTGTGTTGTTTTGGTTGTGTACAAACACACGTTTGTAGTTGGTTAGTAAGTAAATTCTTATAAAAATGTCGAAAACAGTTTTATACATTACTCTTATTATTATTAAAACAAGATGACACCAAAAGAACATTCATCTTTACATAAGAACTTGGTAACCTAAACAGAGCTAACCAACCTTTTCAACAACTTTCCTGAATAATCAGCTGTTCACACATCCGCCATTTTGCCGAGTACTGTTGAGTACTCTCACCGTATTCACGCGCACATTTTTACTCTCACGCAGTTTTCACAACCCTCTAATCTCGCGAGAGTACTTTCACCTCACCTACACACATACCCTATTTCTCACCGTGTATCGCCGACTTAACATACAATCACTGTTTTGTAACTTTCCTTATTTTAAATACATTTTAATTAAAAGATCAGATGATTTCATCAGACCGAGGGTTTGTTCCAACCCTAGTTTTTTTCAGCTGTGACAGTGTAACGGTCATCGTTGTCTCTTGTCTTTACTGCATTTTGTTATATTCTCTATGTCTGTAATTTAAAAAAATAAATTAGAATTTTCAAGTAAATTAAAAATACAAATTTATTCCTTTGACTCGACAATTTCTCCTCCAACTCACGTTCTGATGCGGGATATTTTAAATATATTGTTAAACAAGAACTTATGAATATTCAATGTCAACTGACCTCATCAAAGCTTTTGTTGAAGTTAAATCAACCGCAAGCACTAGATTTTCAACGTTGGATTTTCCGTGGTGTTATTTGTCATGAGTTGTCAAGTGCTTACTTCCTTAGCTTTGAATAAAACTAACATGACTCTACCTGTGGTGAAACTTACATAACACCTGTGGTGTAGTGGTCAGTCGCTTTACCGAAGTAAAATTTAATCAGCTTTAATATGGTGTGGGTTTCATTTTTAGTTAAACAGTGTAACAGGGTCTAAACGCCAATATTTAAAATGTCTTCCTGTAAAGTACCTTTATTTTTGTAGGTTTGAAAAAGCTAGCCATATTATCTTGTCAGCACTGAAAAGATAAATATATAAGCTGAACGAATTCGATATTCAAATAAAGGAGAAAACAGCAAAAATATGTATTATATTTATGAATGTATTATTCGGAACAATCTCTTCTTTTTAACTATATATTTATTTAACATAACATATATAAACTATGATTATAAAACTGTTACGTTTCGAGGTACTTCTTATGCATCATCTTCAGATCTTTAAAAATTATCTAAAATACAATTCAATAAATATTATAAGCAACCATACAAACAATAGCAAACATTATCAAAAATTTAGAATTCATTTACCACTTAAAATATTTACAATCTGTTTATAACATTTTTTATTAAAATTCTACTTACATATATTTCCATATTATATCCTAATATAGGTCATTTAATAATGTAATATTATTCATATTTAGTCCCTATATATGAATAATTCTGTCAGTCTGTTAAAATAATCTATTATTTCATCATCACACAATAATTCCTTCAACATTTTGCTGCCAAACACTTGCAACTATCAGGCAGACTAAATTAGCATTTCATCTAATTCCATTCTTGTATTATTCAATGTTTTCAAATTATTTTTAAAGATCTGAAGATGAGACATAAGAAGTACCTCGAAACGTAACAGTGTTATAATCATAGTTTATATATGTTATGATAAATAAATATATAAATAAAAAGAAGAGATTATTCCGAATAATACATTCATAATTAAAATTACTCTTCTATAATAATAATTGATATAAAATATGTTTTATATGTAATCTTTTGGTTTTTTGAACATGAGAACAGTAATATAGATGTATATTACATCGTTCAAAAGCTATAGATTTTAGAAAAAATATCATCTTATGTATAAAGTTGTATAACATGATTTTTTTTTTTTTTTTTTATTACATTAGAATCCAACTGGAAATATTTTATCTATTTTGTTAAAATGAATTAAAGAAAACTTTAAACAAAGTCGTGAATTCCGCGCAACAGATTGTTTATAAATATTTTTTTAAATTAGTATAACTTGAGGAAGTTTTTCTTATTTATGCAAATTAAAAAAGCACATTTTTTTTTCTTCCATCATCTTTTTTATTATCATTATTGTATAATTCGTCAAAAATAGTCAACGTTTCGGGGCTTTTTCCGCCTAATCAAAACTTTTTTTATTGATACATCTTTTTTTCTTTAACTAACTGCTACATCCACTTATAAAAGTTGACTACTGGAAGACAATAGTCAACTTTTAGAAGTGAATGTCACATTCAGACAGACACACACAGAGTCATTTTGCGGAACTTGCCAAATTACCCGCGTTGGAGAAATTTGCTTGAAATATGTTTTCAGCTCAGAAGATGACAACACTGAAAATATAAAACTGAAAATTGTTGGATTTGAATTCACTAATTAGTAAAATTTCCAAGGCTAATTCCGTCTATTATCATCACGGTTATCGGAAAAAGAGAAGTAGCCCGGAACGTGAAGTTACACCTGTTCAAGTCCATCTTTCTACCGGTGCTTCTCTATGGAGCAGAGAGCTGGATTATGAATGAAAGGCTACAAAGTCGCATAACTGCTTTGGAAATGAAGTTTCTTAGAAGAATTGTGGGAAAGACACGGATAGACTGTGTCCAAAATGAAAGGGTCAGGGAAGAGCTTAATGTATGCTCTGTTCTGGAAGTCCTAGACAAGAGGCAATCGGGATGGTACGGAAATGTCTGCCGAATGGACCACCACCGGAACCCAATTGAAACAATCGAGGTAAGACCTTTAGGACGAAGATCTAGAGGACGCCCAAGGACCTCCTATATCACTCACATGGAGCGAATAGGGATGCGTAGAGGTAATAACTCTGAACGAGATAAGAAACCTTGCAAGGAACAAAGATGGTTGGTACCAATGGCTGGGAGCTCGCCCACGCTAAAAGGCAAATGGGTCCAAGAGAAAGAAGAAGAAGAAGAATTCACTAATTATTATAAGAACAAGAAGAAAAACATTAATAAATAAAAATAAAAAAGTGTATATATATATATATATATATATATATAAAAGTTTGTGTTGTTCTCAGGTTTCAGTCAATGAATAAACAATTTTATTTATGCGACGTTTCGAGAATTTATTGTTCTCATAATCATGCCTTAACAGTGAAAAAACAAAAAAACAGAACATTAATATTATTATACAATAATTAATATATGATGTTATTGTTAGAGATATAGAAAAGAATACATTGAACAATGAATAATCATATAGTAGGTACATAGATATTTTAAATTAAGATTTACATTAAAGATATTATTATAAAATTACTTACAATTTTGGACAAAATAGTGTCTTAATTAGACATGCTTAGCCTAGGCTTAATGGACAATTTTTTATATAAATATATTAACATCTTAGCATGCAATATAAATAAAAATAGATTTTTTTTTTCTTTTAACATTTTCTTTCCTTTCAATTTTTTTTAAACATTTTTTTTTTCCTTTTAACATTTTTTTTCCTAAATTATTTTTCTCATTTTATTCTAATTTTTTTTTGTTTCTATTTTATTTATTTTTTTTTTTTGTTTATCTCTCAAATGTATTCAAATATATGTATATAACAAAAAAAAAAATGGAGAAAATCAAAAACTAATTTAATTAAGTCCTCTTAAGTGGTCGCTATTCACTAACTATTTTGAGGCAGTAAGTCCCGATGCCGCTTACTTTTCAATCTCCTCGGCGCGTCATCAGGAATATCTAAGGAAGAAAGGTTATGGAAAAGTGGGTTTGTGCTGGCAGGGAGTTTGGAATGATAAGAGATATATCTATCATGGGCTAGGTCCGCAAAAAATGGAATGTTGAGGTCATTATGGAGGAGTTGTTTTTTGACAAAATAAGGACATTCGGGATTTTGCAAAGGATTTTGAATTGTAAAGATTGGATGCGGGAGGAAGTAGAGAAGGGGTTTAGTAGTAGGAGTGGGCATAATCGGATGATCGGACTTCGATGATTCAAATAATCGAATGATTTCATAATCGAATGATTAATATGCATTCTGAGAGACGATATGACACAATTCCCATTTCTAGATGGCTGAGCCTAGGTGGAAATATGCATGTAATTTATGTAATGAGCAAAAAAAAAAAAATCTAGTGCGGACAACACACGACTTTCACTTACCTCCATTTTTAAAATCAATGAAAGAATTTTCAAATACAGTTAGAGATAAAAATACGAAAAAACTATTAAATAATTAATTAAATTGAATTTATATAGAAACATGTGTTTTATTAAAAAATCTATTATATTATTATCTAAAATAATCAGTTAGTTTTATCTTCATTTCATCACTCTCTATTAACTTTTAAAAGCTTGAGTATCAGATAATATTTTTTCTAAAATCTTTAGCTTTCCAACGGTATATCATACATGTATATTACTGCTCTTATGTTCAAAAACGAAAAATTGCCTTAAAAAATATTTTTTCTGTTTTCTCCTTTAATTGGGTATCGAATTCATTCAATTTATATATTTACCTGTTTTTCATCAGTGGTAAAAAGATAATATAGTTATTTTTTATAGAATCAACTAAATTAAAGGTAATTTAGAGAAATAAAATTTAAAATATCGGCATTTAAGCTCTGTCAGGCCATTTTTATCCAAATGAAACCTAAATGAGATTAAAGCCCATTAAAATTTACATCGATATAGCGAGTTTAATCAAAATCGTCGGAACGTTTTCGAGAAATCGAAAAAAGGTGCAAAATGCATGGTATAAAGTGGCTCTTCTGGTAAGCTCATTTTGATGAAAAAGGTTTTGTAACGTCTCGGGCGTATAGTTGTCTTAAATATGAAATTTCAGTTTCATAGGACCTACCGTTTCCGCCCGGGAGTTACCACACACACAGTTTTTTTTTTTGCGGGACTTGGTTATTTGGACTCAGGGGACCCTAAAACGTGTTTTTCCGTTGAAAACTGGAAATCGAAAATTTTCACGATCGCAATACTTATATAATGACGTAAATGAAGTTTTTGTAATAGACAGGAAGGTTTGAACGTATGTATAGCGAGTGCAGTAGTTATCGGTGTCTTCGAGGAGTTTCTTGTCGTTTTACTCTTGTGTGAGGATTCTTTAAGTTTAAAAATATGCCGAATGTTGAGGACGACATTACAATACTGACTCCGGAACATGGACTGCTACAGTGTGAGGTAGAAGTCGTCCATCAGGAATATGTAAAAAATATAAATTTAAACTTGCCCACGCCTTTGACCGAGTCTGGCACCCGGGACTGCTGTACAAACTCCATAAATTCCTCCATCCAACATACTTCCTCATCCTCCAGTCCTACCTCTCTGATAGAACCTTTAAAATCAACCACAATAGTTTCTATTCATCCACTTTTACTCAGTCTGCTGGTGTTCCTCAAAGCAGTATCCTAGGACCCATTCTCTACACAGTCTATACAGCTGATATCCCAACCCATCCTAACACATTCCTTTCTACCTATGCCGATGACACTTGCGTGCTATCAGTTAATAACGATCCTAGTATTGCCTCTCAAAACCTCCAATCCCACATCAGGGACCTTGAGGTATGGTGTCAGAATTGGAGAATTAAAATAAACTCCAATAAATCCCACCAGATTACCTTTACCCTTCGTCGTAAACCTATGACATCCTGCCCTACAGTGTCCTTTAATGATATTCCGTTTGTCCCTGTTGAACAGATCCGTTATTTAGGCCTCCTGCTTGACAAACGTCCTACATGGAATCCGCATACAAGACTGAAAAGACAAGAAACTGCTCGCCGATTTCGGTCACTTCAATATTTACTTGACAACGCTCTAATCTTCCACTAAACTACAAAAGGCTCATCTACATGACTATCATACGGCCTATATGGATTTACGGAGTAGAGCTTTGGGGCTCTACTAAACCATCAAACTCCTCCCGTATCCTATCCTTACAATCCAAAATCCTTCGCAAAATCCTTAACGCTCCTTACTTTGTCACGAATAAAATCATCCACAAAGACCTTAATGTTCCGTATGTTGCTGATTTGGCCTGTACCAGGTATCACTCCTTCCATGAAAAACTCCACTCCCACTCTAATCCACTCATTTCAATCTTTGCTTCCACTTCAATTCCTGACAATCCGCCGAGGCGTCTGAAAAGAAGATGGCCTCGAGACCTTCTTGTGTAGATTCACTACTAGAGTGCTGCCAATGGGCAGTTTCTCTTGATGTTTTTTTCATGTGTATTATCATTGTAGCATATTTACTTGATGTATGAACATACAGTTGTAAATTTCAACAAATGAATTAAAAAAAAAAAAAAAAAACTTGCCCACGTTAATCCGTCTATTTTTCCTCATGGTGAGATGAAAAGGACACGATAGGACGAAAGAGGATCCGTAGAAAGCCCAGGTCTGCGGGCGATGACTGATAGTGACATTTCTACACCCGGCCATTGTATCCAGCTCAGGCCATTATCTTATGGCACACTTGTTAATCGCTCATCGATGTAACGCAAGTTTAGATTGTGTAAGTGTAATCCTTACTTAAGCTAATTAAGATAGCGGTATAGTCCTGAGTTAACTCCCGATCAGAAAACTGCCTGTCAATTCCCGACGGAGATATCACCATCTACAATCGTTATATTGTGTTATGGCTGTAATATTATCGTATTTATAAACCTTATTATCTAAAAGGTAAAAATCTAAACCTTAGATTCAAGAGATTAAAAAAAAAATAGAGATAAATACATCTGAGTGAGAGTTCACAAGAACCATATTGAGCGCAAGAGCGGCGAACTAAACCAAACCTACTCTATAAAAATCTGGTGCGGGTACTAATTCTCCATTTTCCAGAAAATTCTCCATTTTTAAAATCAATGAAAGAATTTTCAAATATAGTTAGAGAAAAAAAAAACGTGAAACTATTATAAAGAATTAATTAAATCGAATTTATATAGAAACATGTGTTTTATTAAAAAATCTATTAAATAACTTTTAAAAGCTTGAGTATAAGATAATATTTTTTCTAAAATCTTTAGCTTTCCAACGGTATATCATACATGTATATTCGTGTTCTGATGTTTAAAAACAAAAAATTGCATTAAAAAAATATTTTTTCTGTTTTCTCCTTTATCGAGAAAATCGAAAAAAGTGCAAAATGCAAGGTATAAAGTGGCTCTTCTGGTAAGCTCATTTCGATGAAAAGGGTTTTGTAACGTCACGTATATTTCTCTTTAATATGAAATTTCAGTTTTATAGGACTTACCGTTTCCACCCGGGAGTTACCACACACCACACACACACACACACACACACACAGACCTTTTTGCGGGACTTGGCTATTTGGACTCAGGGGGCCCTAAAATGTGTATTTCCGTTGAAAACTGGAATTCGAAAATTTTCACGATCGCAATACTTTCCCTTACTATATATAGTAAGTGAAAGTAAAAAAAAAAAAAACCTGTACCACTACAACCCATAAAAAGTTTTGGGCTCAGTACATGTAGAGATTCGTACTGTTTCTAGGCCAACGGACGTGCAATGAGGTGATTCCGCCGAGATCACGCTCAGTCGCCAGGTTTTTTCCCCGCTTTTGGGTACCCTAGGACTCCGTAAGTAACACTCAAAAACATTTATATTTTTGACCTCTCCATCATTATTTTTTGAGCATGCTAGAGCTTCCGATTTAGGTCTACGTTTCCAACATTCTCAGACAAAATGATATTTTATTTTGGCATGGATATTCCTTTTGACTGTAACATTCATTGTGTGACGTTTTTTGCATAACTAAGTACATTTTTACATCCTAACATTTCTATGTGTTAGAAAAAATATGAATTTTATATTTTTACTTTCCCTTACCCATTTATAAAATATATAGTAAGAGAAAGAAATGCGATCATGAAAGTTTACATTAATATTTCTACGGAAATACGCGTTTTAGTACCTTTAATATTAAAGTTTTTTTTTTTTTGTTATTAATGATTTTATTTGCACCTGTAAAATGTTTACAATAAGCAAATGGGATTTTATAAACAAGAAGACATGGCATGGTTAGGCATGAGGGAGGCAGCACCCAGTGGTCCTCATCCAACTTCTTTTCAGTCTACGGTCTACGCCGAGTTATGTCAGGGATGTCAGTTGTAGCTATATTTTGAACAAAATGGTTAGTGTGTCCATGTAGTTGGTCGTAAAATCTTTTGTACGACATTCGAATGTGGTTTGTTGTAGTCGGAATGCGTAAGTCAGTATGAAGAGTATTGTTTGAAACATAAGGTGGTGAGTTCGTTGTCAGTCTTAAAAATTTGGATTGAAAGGTTTGTATTTTTTGAATGTGCGTCATTTTAGCAGGTCCGTAAATTTGGCAAGCGTAAGTTCATATAGGTTTTAGTAAATAAATATATACGTTAAGCTTCAGGTAATTTAGAGTTTTTATGTAGTATCGAATATAATAGTCTGAGTCAAAAGTTTAAAGTTTTGTGTATTGTTTTGACGTGTGGGCCCCATGTCAATCTTTTGTCAAAGATTAGTCCCAAGTACGTTACTGTATTTGTTTGTGGTATCTGGTGGTTGTCTATTAAACTGGAGGGCAGGTTCCGTGTCTTAAAGTAAATGTAACATGTTGTGACTTGTCATAATATTGAAGATTAGAAAAAAAAATGAACATATCATCTTGTCAGCATTGACAAATAAAGAGTAAAAATATAATTTCAATGAATTTAATATCCAGCTAATGGAAAAATCTGGTGCGGGCAACACACGACCTTCACTTTGTTTTTAAAATCGACTAAAGTTTTTCAAGTACATAAAAGATAAAAATGAGTGAAACAATTAAAAAATACATTAAATGGAATTTCTATATAAACGTGTGTTTTGTTAAAAAATCTATTATATTATTATCTAAAATAATCAGTTAATTTTATCGGCTTTTCATCACTCTCTATTAACTGTTAAAAGCTTGTGTATAAGATAATCTTTAGCTTTCAAACGGTATATCATACATGTATATTACTGTTCTTATGTTCAAAAACAAAAAATTGCACTAAAAAAATATTTTTCAGTTTTCTACTTCAGTTGTTTTTGAAATTCGCACAACTTACATGTTTAGCTATTTTTTATCAATGTTAACAAGATAATATGGTTATTTTTATAGAATCTACAAAATAAAAGGTACTTTAGGGGAAGAAAATTTAAAATATCGGCATTTAAGCCCTGTCAGACTATTTTAATCAGAATGAAACCTACACACACACAGACCTTTTTTTCGGGACTTGGTTATTTCCGTTGAAAACTGGAATTCGAAAATTTTCTAGATCGCAATACGTTTCCTTACTATATATAATGAGTGAAAGTAAAAAATTTTAGAAAGAAACAAATATTTTTAATAATAATGAAAAACTGACCCTTCGTAAATCTCCTGGACACGATCTCCTTACCCCCCAGATCCTGCGACAACTTCCCCAGAAAGCCATTATTTTTCTTACATACATCTACAACTGCATCCTTCGCACCACCTATTTTCCTCTCTTATGGAAACATTCCACAATCATTCTATTCCTAAAACCAGGTAAACCTTCTAGTAACACTTCATCCTACAGACCTATTAGTCTACTCCCCATCCTCTCAAAAATCTTCGAAAAGCTCCTTCTAAAACGAATCCTGCCTATATTAGAATCTCACAACCTTCCTTCCCACCAGTTTGGGATCCTTAAAGTATCCCTAACTCCTATTCCGAAACCCATTCCGCCATCATTCATCCGAGGCCCTGTCAACTGGAACCTCTTCCGCCAAATTCTGACCAATAATATAGACCTCAGTGTGACCCTCAAAACCCCGGATGACCTTGATAATTCCGTCTACTCCTTTACTACCGCCATTCAGCAAGCTGTCTGGACTGCCTCCTCTCCTAAGCACTCCAATATAACTCCTCAGAAAAACCATTTACCTCAACACCTCGCAGACCTCATCCATGTAAAACGCCGAGCCAGATCATTATGGCAAAGAACCCGACACCCAACAGATCGCCGCTCCTATAACTTTTATTGTAGGCAATTAAAGCGGGAGTTGGCGACCTTCCGTTCCCATTCCTTTAATTCCTACCTCTCCTCTCTATCAGCTCGTGATAATTCCCTGTGGAATGTGACAAAAAAGATCCTAAAATACCATAAAGTTTCCCATCCTCTCCGGCGTGGTGATTACTCCTGGGCTGCGTCTGATGAAGATAAAGCCGAGGAATTCACCACACACCTCTCCAAAGTATTCACTCCTCACCCGGAATCCAACAGAAATCATACCACAACAATTCAAGAATTCCTTTTCTCACCAATACCTCTATCCCTACCTCATAAAGCTATTAATCCATCTGAGGTGAAATATCTTTTTCATCGATCTCCTTACCCCCAGATCCTGTGACAACTTTCCCAGAAAGCCATTATTTTTCTTACATACATCTACAACTGCATCCTTCGCACCACCTATTTTCCTCTCTTATGGAAACATTCCACAATCATTCTATTCCTAAAACCAGGTAAACCTTCTAGTAACACTTCATCCTACAGACCTATTAGTCTACTCCCCATCCTAGAATATTCATATATATATACATATATATATATATATATATATATATATATATATATATATATATAATAGAATACATCCCATATTAGAATCTCAAAACCTTCCTTACCACCAGTTTGGTTTCCGTCCTCATCATTCCACTGTTCAACAAGGACTCCGAGTTGTAGACCATATTTCCTCAGCCCTAGAATGCAAAGAGTATTGTTCTGGTGCGTTTCTGGACATAGCGCAAGCTTTTGACCGGGTATGGCACGCTGGATTACTCTTCAAGCTTAAAACGCATTTACCCCAGTCTCTCTACCTCATTTTAAGACCCTATCTATCAAACCGCTCCTTTCAAGTTCTCTGTGGTGTAGAATTTTCCAACTTTTATCCCGTTGAGGCCGGTGTTCCTCAGGGCAGCGTCCTAGGACCCGTTCTCTACATCCTTTACACCGCTGATATTCCTAATCATTCTGACACCTTTCTGGCAACATTTGCAGACGACACCGCCATCCTATCATCCAGTTCCGATCCCGAAACAGCTTCCTTAATCCTGCAAAGACACCTTTGTCTTATCGAAGACTGGTGTGGTGCTTGGCGCATAAAGGTGAACGAAGCCAAATGCAAACACGTAACCTTCACTCTTCGACGAAACTCCTGTCCGCCAGTTTACTTCAATTCCATTCCAATTCCTCCTTCTGATACAGTCCGGTATCTAGGCTTACTACTAGACAAAAGACTGACGTGGAACCCACATACAAGACTTAAAAGAAAAGAACTCAATCGACGATTCGGACAGTTATACAGACTATTAAACAGAAAATCTGAACTTACAGTTGACAACAAATTATTAATTTATAAGACAATACTGTAGCCCATCTGGACCTACGGATTTGAACTGTGGGGGACAGCTAAACGTTCTAACATCAAACGCATTCAATCCTTTCAGTCCAAAGTTCTCCGAATAATAGTAAATGCTCCTTATTATTTATCCAACTATACCTTGCACCACGACCTTAATGTTGCATTTATTTCAGACCTAATTCCATCCAAATTTTCCAAATTCCACCAGAACCTCATTCATCATCCTAATCCTCTAGCACGATCCCTATCCAGCTCCACTCATCCATACAACCCACCTAGAAGGTTGAAACGGCAGTGGCCCCGAGATATATTGTAAATACGTATGCTGGAGTTCTGACACTGGTCAGATTCTCCTCTCATGTGCTGTGTGATTGTGGCTGTGGCGCCCTCACCTAGCTTCCGCTGGCTCTCACCAGTGATGCGGCTGAGAGGGAGGCGCTGGGATCCTTTGGACTCTGCTTGTCCTTCCACAAGTGGGGGGGACAAGCCCCGTCCGTGGTTCCCTAGCTGATTGTAAATATTGTACATACGTATGAATGTGAAATGTTTTGTTTTTTGTTTATTTATTTGTTGACTTCATTTATTTGTATTTATTTTATCTACAAATTTCGTTATTGTATACGTTTATTTAGTTTGGTTTCATTTTATGTAATTTGACATTTCTATTGTTTATATTGTAAATATTGTATGAATGGGATCCTTTAGCAATATTATTATTGTCTATTATGACAAATTGTAATATATACGAATAAAGGAAAAAAAAAATAAAAAAAAAAATAATAATGAAAGTAATAAAAAAACAACTTACCTTTCTCAACACAATGACTGTCAGGGTAAACCATAATCAGTATTATTACATTTGAAAAACTTGGAGTTCGTATTGCAATGAAGTTTTTTAAGACTAACCTAATAGAAACATATTAAGTAAACTAAGTGGACGGACTCTAAAATCCTGAACTGGAAATTAAAATTGCCCCTGACCATAATATATAGCCTTGGTATAACAATAAACATTGAAGAAATACGATTTTTAAAATCGTGAACAATAGTGAGTTGATTTTGTAAACTGTCATGTAACTACCGCTGTTTACAATTCTGCCATTTCCTGGGTATCTGAAAAAAATGATAAATGTGACAACTTGGTAGAATGCAATGGTTGTGATGTTATTTGGAATTCAGTTATTTTAATGTATTTTTACTCTCACTTACTATATATAGTAAGGGAAAGTATTGCGATCGTGAAAATTTTCAACGGAAATACACGTTTTAGGGTCCCCTGAGTCCAAATAACCAAGTCCCGCAAAAAGGTATGTGTTTGGTAACTCTTGGGAGGAAACGGTAAGTCCTATGAAACTGAAATTTCATATTTAAGACAACTATACGCCCGAGACGTTACAAAACTTTTTTGATCAAAATGAGCTTACCAGAAGAGGCACTTTATACTATGCATTTTGCACCATTTTTTGATTTTCTCGCTAACGGCTATATCGATGTAAACTTTAATGGGCTTTAATATCATGTAGGTTTTATTCTGATTAAAATGGTCTAACAGGGCTTAAATGAAGATAATTTAATATTTTTCTCCCCCTAAAGTACCTTTACTTTTGTAGATTCTATAAAAATAACTAGATTATCTTGCTAACACTGATGAATAACAGGTAAATATATAAATTGAATGAATTCGATACCCAACTAAAGGAGAAAACAGAAAAAATATTTTTTTAATGCAATTTTTTGTTTTTGAACATAAGAACAGTAATGTACATGTATGATATACCGTTGGAAAGCTAAAGATTTTAGAAAAAATATTATCTTAAACACTTGGCAAATTTAATAAAGAGTGATGGAAAACCGATAAAACTAACTGATTATTTTAGATAATAATATAATAGATTTTTTAATAAAACACATGTTTCTATAGAAATTCGATTTAATTAATTCTTTAATAGTTTTACGTATTTTTACCTCTAACTGTTTTTAAAAATTCTTTAATCTATCTTAACAACGGTGGTAAGTGAAAGTCGTGTGTTGCCCGCACCAGATTTTTCTATTTATGCTAAAACGTTACAATACGACAAGAGTGAAAAGATTCTGTAACCAGCCACATCTCTTTTACCGCCTAACAAAGATTCGTATAAAATGGTGCAACAGGGTTCATTATTTAAACTTAAGTACACAGCGAGGTCAAGAGCAATGCATTGTCGATTCGAATCACGTAATGTTTCACAATTCACTTGTTTGCCCACAACTATTGAATCATACGATACTTATTTTTGTTCTCAAAAAAATAAAATTCCCCTTACACTATTACAACATAATAGTTGCCATTATACTCACACCTTGTTCTTAGAAATCAGAGAGAAATCGGATTAGTAAAGAAAACAATAATTGCTGAATCCTTTGTGAAATAAGCGCTACTCGAATCACTAACATCTAAAGACTAAAAAGATAGATTTAGGAATCTTTTATATGATTTTGGTACTTTAATGAAATTATACTAGATATTATATATAGAAGCTCTTGTTGAAGTTAAATATTCTGAATAATTTATGAGAACATTTTTAAGTGAAGTATATTTCAATCAACTTTTTCTGTGGAAAGAAAAAAATAATTTCTGAAAAAGAAGTCATCAAAAGATTATTCCTAAAAAATTAGTATTGGGTTGTGTCACATGAAATGTCCGTTTTCAAGGTAAAGGATTTTTATTAAAAACACGATATGAAAACAAGATAATTTTATTCGAAGTATTTACCTTTTTTTTCTTCACATTTTTTCCAACGTGACACCAAATTTTTTAAGTGGAAGAACTTCGTAGCCCAGTTCTTTCAATTCTTGCACGGTATGTTTTGAAACATGGGGTCTTGCTGCCGCTCAGTGAGATCATGAGGTACCCGTGTATCGAGCTTTTTGACTTTTCCCAATACAGTTTAAATGTCTGGAAACGGTAGATGGACTTGCATTTAGTTGTGCTGAGAGTCCTTTAACTGTTTGGCAGGGGTTTCCTTCTACTGTATATTTTTGATGACATCGTTGTCTATTACGGACGGAGGTCTTCCTCGGTGCAAGTTTTCCAAGTCGGTATCCCCAGCTGAAAGCTTAGCACCCAACGGCGAATGGTCCGTTCACTAACACTCTCTTCCCCAAACGACTTGCAAATATTTCTAGCGGCCTCAGCTGCTGAATGGCCGAGTTCAAACTCGTACAAAAATATTACTCGAAAATCGCGTGTTTCCATGTTCATATTAGGAGGTATACTAAAAAGTGGGTAATTGATTGGGAAGCTAATGTTTATAATACAAAGATAGAGGATTAGTAACTGTTTACTTTAAATATGTAAACATTCGGAAGAAAACAACAGAGACCTGCAAAATCCTTTATCTATTTCAGAAACTATAAAAACGGGCATTTCATGTGAAACAACCCAACAGTTATACCGACGTTTGATATACCATTATAAAGCGCTTTAGATTACGAAAGATTTTAGAAAAGTTAATAAGCAATAAAACAAGACCGTAAAAGTTCTTTTTTTTTTTTATTTTATTTTTTTTTTTTTATTCGTATGTATTACAGTTTGTCACAATGGACAATAATAATATTGCTAAAGGATCCCATTCATACAATATTTACAATATAAACAATAGAAATGTCAAATTACATAAAATGAAACCAAACTAAATAAACGTATACAATAACGAAATTTGTAGATAAAATAAATACAAATAAATGAAGTCAACAAATAAATAAACAAAAAACAAAACATTTCACATTCATACGTATGTACAATATTTACAATCAGCTAGGGAACCACGGACGGGGCTTGTCCCCCCCACTTGTGGAAGGACAAGCAGAGTCCAAAGGATCCCAGCGCCTCCCTCTCAGCCGCATCACTGGTGAGAGCCAGCGGAAGCTAGGTGAGGGCGCCACAGCCACAATCACACAGCACATGAGAGGAGAATCTGACCAGTGTCAGAACTCCAGCATACGTATTTACAATATATCTCGGGGCCACTGCCGTTTCAACCTTCTAGGTGGGTTGTATGGATGAGTGGAGCTGGATAGGGATCGTGCTAGAGGATTAGGATGATGAATGAGGTTCTGGTGGAATTTGGAAAATTTGGATGGAATTAGGTCTGAAATAAATGCAACATTAAGGTCGTGGTGCAAGGTATAGTTGGATAAATAATAAGGAGCATTTACTATTATTCGGAGAACTTTGGACTGAAAGGATTGAATGCGTTTGATGTTAGAACGTTTAGCTGTCCCCCACAGTTCAAATCCGTAGGTCCAGATGGGCTACAGTATTGTCTTATAAATTAATAATTTGTTGTCAACTGTAAGGTCAGATTTTCTGTTTAATAGTCTGTATAACTGTCCGAATCGTCGATTGCGTTCTTTTCTTTTAAGTCTTGTATGTGGGTTCCACGTCAGTCTTTTGTCTAGTAGTAAGCCTAGATACCGGACTGTATCAGAAGGAGGAATTGGAATGGAATTGAAGTAAACTGGCGGACAGGAGTTTCGTCGAAGAGTGAAGGTTACGTGTTTGCATTTGGCTTCGTTCACCTTTATGCGCCAAGCACCACACCAGTCTTCGATAAGACAAAGGTGTCTTTGCAGGATTAAGGAAGCTGTTTCGGGATCGGAACTGGATGATAGGATGGCGGTGTCGTCTGCAAATGTTGCCAGAAAGGTGTCAGAATGATTAGGAATATCAGCGGTGTAAAGGATGTAGAGAACGGGTCCTAGGACGCTGCCCTGAGGAACACCGGCCTCAACGGGATAAAAGTTGGAAAATTCTACACCACAGAGAACTTGAAAGGAGCGGTTTGATAGATAGGGTCTTAAAATGAGGTAGAGAGACTGGGGTAAATGCGTTTTAAGCTTGAAGAGTAATCCAGCGTGCCATACCCGGTCAAAAGCTTGCGCTATGTCCAGAAACGCACCAGAACAATACTCTTTGCATTCTAGGGCTGAGGAAATATGGTCTACAACTCGGAGTCCTTGTTGAACAGTGGAATGATGAGGACGGAAACCAAACTGGTGGTAAGGAAGGTTTTGAGATTCTAATATGGGATGTATTCTATTATATATATATATATATATATATATATATATATATATATATATATATATATATATGTATATATATATGAATATTCTAGGATGGGGAGTAGACTAATAGGTCTGTAGGATGAAGTGTTACTAGAAGGTTTACCTGGTTTTAGGAATAGAATGATTGTGGAATGTTTCCATAAGAGAGGAAAATAGGTGGTGCGAAGGATGCAGTTGTAGATGTATGTAAGAAAAATAATGGCTTTCTGGGAAAGTTGTCACAGGATCTGGGGGGTAAGGAGATCGTGTCCAGGAGATTTACGGAGGGTCAGTTTCTGAAAAAGATATTTCACCTCAGATGGATTAATAGCTTTAGGAGGTAGGGATAGAGGTATTGGTGAGAAAAGGAATTCTTGAATTGTTGTGGTATGATTTCTGTTGGATTCCGGGTGAGGAGTGAATACTTTGGAGAGGTGTGTGGTGAATTCCTCGGCTTTATCTTCATCAGACGCAGCCCAGGAGTAATCACCACGCCGGAGAGGATGGGAAACTTTATGGTATTTTAGGATCTTTTTTGTCACATTCCACAGGGAATTATCACGAGCTGATAGAGAGGAGAGGTAGGAATTAAAGGAATGGGAACGGAAGGTCGCCAACTCCCGCTTTAATTGCCTACAATAAAAGTTATAGGAGCGGCGATCTGTTGGGTGTCGGGTTCTTTGCCATAATGATCTGGCTCGGCGTTTTACATGGATGAGGTCTGCGAGGTGTTGAGGTAAATGGTTTTGCTGAGGAGTTATATTGGAGTGCTTAGGAGAGGAGGCAGTCCAGACAGCTTGCTGAATGGCGGTAGTAAAGGAGTAGACGGAATTATCAAGGTCATCCGGGGTTTTGAGGGTCACACTGAGGTCTATATTATTGGTCAGAATTTGGCGGAAGAGGTTCCAGTTGACAGGGCCTCGGATGAATGATGGCGGAATGGGTTTCGGAATAGGAGTTAGGGATACTTTAAGGATCAGTGGACTATGATCAGAGGATAGTTCATCAAGGCGAGTTACGGAATAGTTCAGGGAGCCTAATCCGCTGTGAATGAAGAAGTCGAGGATATCTGGATGACGGTTAGGATCTGTTGGCCAGTAGGTAGGGAGTCAGGAGGTAGGAGGTTAAAATGTCGGGAATTCAGAGCAGTCAGCAAATTTCTTCCACGAGAATTCGTGGTTCTAGAACCCCACTGCTGGTGCTTGGCGTTCAGATCTCCACCCAGAATAAAATGATTTCCTAAGGAATCCAGGAAGGATATAAATTCGGTGTTGGAAATGGAGTGTTTGGGAGGGCAATATGCTGATGTAAGGGTTACCGGATAGGAAAAAGTCCTGATTACTATTGCTGTGGCTTGCAGGAAATCATAGGTAGGAAGTGGGAGTAAATGATGAGAGAGGGATTGGTGGACAATGATAGCAGAACCGGCATGAGCTTTGCCGACTGGGTGGTCTGTACGGTATGTGATGTATTGCGGTATTTTGAAAAACTGTTTAGTGGTTAGTCTTGTTTCAGTAATAAGTGCAACGTCAATTGTTTTGTCTTGCAACAACGCTGTCAGTTCGTCAGTGTGATTTCTAACACCATTCGCATTCCAAAGGAGAATGGATAAGGAGTTAGGAGAAGTCATTTAAGGTTTTTTTAAGGTAGGGATTAGATTTGACACTAGATTTGTAAGGAGTGATATTAGCGGCACTACGAGAGATTTGATTTCGGATATGAAGGATGTCATGAGACTGGTAAGGTCTGTGACATTTGATAGAGAAGGGATATGAGAAATTTGATGTTGAGGAGTTTCTTGAAGAATAGGTAAATTTTGCGGAAAAGTTTGTTGTGGAATGGATGGAGAATACTGAGGTAAACGTTGTTTCGGCAGGGCCTCGGCTTCATTACTCTGGTCCCCACCTCCAACTAAGTGGGCAAATGAGACATTGGAATCTACAAACTTAGATGGTTCTCTTCTAGATCTTGTTATTCTTGCTGTTTCAGGTTCTTGAGGTTTTTGAAATCTGGTCCTTAGATTTTTATATATTTGGCATCCCTTGTAGTTGGCTGGATGGTCCTTGAGGCAATGAGCACATACTGCGGGTGATAACTTCGGTTTAGTGCATTCTCCTGTCCTATGCTCTTCCCGGCATTTCACACAGCGTGGTATATGGTGGAAATAAGATTTAGTATGGCCATATGCCTGACAATTATGGCATTGGACTATATTCTTCTTCATATAGGGCTTCTCAACTCTTACACATGTGTAGTACAGTCGTTTTAGATCGTAGTTCGACTCCTGTCGATGGTTCTAGATCAACAAAAAACATTGGAAGTTGAACTTTATCTTTCAAAACGTTGGTGACTTGGCGCACCTTATATCCCATCTCCATCAGTTCTTCTTTAATAACTTCAGTTGGTGTCGAGGGATGTAAGTTTCTTATTACAACCCTCAGTTCTCTCTCCTGGCGAAGCTGATAAGTATGAAACTCGGCTTTGGTGTCCGTCAGATATTTTACAATTTTCCTGTAGGTTTCAGCACTATCCGGAGATATTTTAGTGTCATTAGCTCTATTCAGACATGAGTAGCTACCAGGGTTGGTTAATTTATTAAGCTGTGTACAAAGAAGTTGAAAATTTTTAATATTTTTGACAAATATTGGGGGAGGTGGTGGTTCCCTGGGTGTAGGGACAGATTCCATGTCTTCTTTTTCAATAGGGAGGATTTGAAATGGATTCGGTGTGAAAAAAGGAGATTCATCTGTCATCTCCTGTGATGATGGGCCAGACTGGGGTTCAGATTTCAAAGTGTTACTTGAAGGGTTCGCTTGTGTTGGTAATTTCTTATTGTTATCACGACGGGGTCTTTGTTCAGTGGGAGACAAATTTGGACCTGCTGATCTTGATCTTTTACTTGACGTTTTAGAAGACATCACTTGATGAAAATATCACATTTCATATAAAAAAAGAGATAGTAATATAAGAATGTTAAAGGGAAACAAGTGATAAGAATATTTTCCCAATACCAGCAATCAGCTGATATGAGGAAATATGGCTACCCTTTGTGTCAAACCTATTGACTCTGCATTCACTGTTTGCGGTAAAAAAAAATAACTCTGCTTACCGAAATAATACTCCAAACCTTACTGCTGTTGATGTCCAAAAAGCTGGCAACTTTTTCGAGACTGGAATCGATGAAAATCCTTTTGAAAAATCAAAAATCTCAGAGACGAAGTTAAGTGCGAATGTTACCATCTGGCGCATCAGCTGATCTCTCATAGATGGTTCTTAAAAGCATAAACGTATGAAAATTAGTTATTTTTAATGTTATAATGAGGGAGATTAAAGTAATTCAGTGTCGCCACAGTACAGTATCGTACAGGTTCTATTCTTCCATAAAATACTCAAGATTTTAGAAAAAAATATCATGTAACAAATCGTACGTAAGTTGTTAAAATAAAAAGAAAGTTGTTCTAAATATTGATATTAATTATTTCTACTTTTAGATCATTTCATGAGAGCAGATATCCCACTGTAAACTAAATGGGACTCCCATGGAAACTATATTAAACTTTTAAAATGTATTTATTTTTTTTAACATATTTATTGATATTTAAAATTGTATTAAATAAAAATACATCTAGTAAATGTGATGGTAATATACAAAACTGTCATGAAAAACATGTAGAGACACTACCCAGTGGCAGCACTCTAAACATATTATAAACTAGAAGGTCCCGGGGCCATTTCCTTTTCAGGCGCCTCGTAGGATTACACACGACTTTCACTTACTTCAATTTTTAAAATCAATAAAAGAATTTTCAAAAACAGTTAGAGATAAAAGTACGTGAACCTATTAAGGAATTAATTAAATTGAATTTATATAGAAACATGTGTTTCATTAAAAAATCTATTATATTATTATCTAAAATAATCATTTAGTTTTATGTTAATTTCATCACTCTCTATTAACTTTTAAAAGCTTTTGTATGAGTTTTTTTTTTTTTTCAAAAATCTTTAGCTTTCCAACGGTATATCATACATGTATATTACTGCTCTTATGTTAAAAAACGAAAAATTGCATTCAAAAAATATTTTTCTGTTTTCTCCTTTAGTTGGGCATCGAATTTATTCAATTTATATATTTAACTGTTTTTCATCAGCGTTAACAAGATAATATAGTTATTTTTATTGAATCTACAAAATTAAAGGTACTTTAGAGGAAGAAAATGTAAAATATCGGCATTTAAGCCCTGTCAGACCATTTTAATCAGAATAAAACCTACATGATATTAAAGCCCATTAAAGTTTACATCGATATAGCCGTTAGCGAGAAAATCAAAAAATGGTGCAAAATGCATGGTATAAAGTGCCTCTTCTGGTAAGCTCATTTTGATCAAAAAAGTTTTGTCACGTCTCGGGCGTATAGTTTCTTAAATATGAAATTTCAGTTTCATAGGACTTACCGTTTCCGCCCGGGAGTTACCACACACACACACACACACAGACCTTTTTGCGGGACTTGGTTATTTGGACTCAGGGGACCCCAAAAACGTGTATTTCCGTTGAAAACAGGAATTCGAAAATTTTCACGATCGCAATACTTCCCCTTACTATATATAAGTAAGTGAAAGTAAAAACCGCGAATAATTATATAAAAGGAAAAAAAAGTGATATTTTATCCGTAAATTCGCCCATAAATCAGTTATTTTTAAAGAAAGAGAAAAATATGTAGAGTTTTAGAAAGACTAAAGTACGATAAAGATTAAAAAATTATCTATATATTCTTACAAAATAAAAAAATAATCATGGAAAATTGGTTTAGAACTAGCAGAGATATAGCGTTTATTGAAATTAGCAGATGTGATATTCTATTTTCCTTCGAATTATTCATTGCTTTTCATATTAGTTGATTGCGTATAAACAGCTTTACAAACGGTTATACATTTATATAGTTATTTGGAAATAATAAACCATTTTATATCAATTAATTTGAAAACATTGATTAGCACAAGAAAGGTATTAGATAAATGCTATTTTAGTATACATGATAGTTGCAAGTGCACAGCAACAAAAAGTTGAAACAATGAATATGTGATAGTGAAAAGTTAGAATTTAACAGAATGATTATTCATATCTATGAGCTTAATATGAAGAATATATAATAGTAATTGACCTATATTGGGATACAATATGGAAATAAATGTAAGTAGAATTATAATAATAAACAGATTGTAAATAGTTTAAATGATAAAATGATTCTAATTTATTGATAATGTGTTCTTAATGTATATATAATTGCTTATAATATTCATTCAATTATATTTTAGATAATATTTGAAAATCTGAAGATGAGGCATTAGGTACCCCGAAACGTAATATAAAAATCATCTTTGACATGTTATGATAAATAAATATATATAAACATAATTAGAAGAGAATGTTCCGATCAATATAAACATAATAAACCATTGTGTAATAATTTGCAGCGTGTTTTGACTTGAAAACTCTTTTGAGCCCTCAAAAAACATTACATTAGCATCTGAGGCAATATGAGGGAGTAAACTCATCAGCACTAAGCGAACAAGAGCAACTAGACTTCACTTTGTTTCATGATAGTGTGAGCAGTTCTGTCTGTGTATTTATGTCATAAGTTATACAGACAATTTTATCATTTTGAAATAACGTTTCAAGAAGAAA
Source organism: Piezodorus guildinii (assembly GCA_023052935.1). Lineage (NCBI taxonomy): Eukaryota > Metazoa > Arthropoda > Insecta > Hemiptera > Pentatomidae > Piezodorus > Piezodorus guildinii. The sequence continues at coordinate 56,527 of JAJSOM010000448.1, forward strand.
TTGGTTTCTCTGTACAAATATTGCCAGTCAAATTCTTTAATTGTTAATGTTGAAAAAACCAAATGTGTGATTTTTAAAAAGGGTGGAAATAGAACCAAAGTTAAATCTATTTTCTATAATAAATCTAAAATTGAAATAGCTAAACAATACAGTTATTTAGAAGTGGTTTTTTCATCATCGGGTTTGTTTTCTGAAGCAGCAGATAACTTTGTAAAGAAATCACATTTGGCTTCACATAGAGTTCGGGAAATTCTTTTAAGGTTAAGATCAGACTCACTTGCTACTAAATTCAAATTGCTAAATTCCATGGTAAATTCTGTTCTTTTATACTCTTCGGAAGTCTGGGCCCCATTACATTGTCAAAAATTAGAGCGGGTTGCTTTAAGTTATTTTAAAGCAATATATCATTGGCCACGGAATACACCTAACCATTATGTTCGTATAGAAACTGGTCTGAAATCAATAGAAACAGATGTTCTAAAAAGAATGATTCGCTGGTACCGAAAGGTAGACTTAATGAAAGAGGATCGGTTACCGAAAATATGTTTAGACATTTTCAAAAAATATTCCTTGAACCAGAGGGTCGATGTGAGGTACAATTGGTATAGGCAACTCACTAATAAATTGTTAATTATAGACGCGGCTGACATATTAAATATCAAAAGCAAAGCCTTATTTGAAAGAGAATTAAATAACGCTGTTGAAAAATTCAATAATCATAATCTTTCCCTAGATATTCAGGCTATTTTGCACTCAAAGTTTAATCCTAATTTTAGGAAAATTAGTAGCTTAAATATGGGGGAATATTATTTGAAATTAAAGGGACCTATGAGGAAACATAGATTGATCAGTCAACTAAGACTATGTCAACCCAATAAACTGAAAGTTACCAGTCACGGATTCCAAAATGGTTATTCAGATAGTAGCGTTGAATGCCCTATTTGTAATTCAGGCGAACCAGTGGTATATGTTTGTTTATTCGAAGGGTTTAGCGAGGTAAGAGTGGTAATGTGGCGGGAGGTGATAACAGTGCTTTGGCCGTAAAAGCGAGCTATTCACCTGCACCTGCTGGATCCGCTCCATTGAGTCCGCTCCTACAATGCCTATTCCGGATAGCTCCAATCCTTGCTGTCAACGCCTTGTTTATTTTGTTAGCCCGATCCAATACAAACATTTAACACT
>JAJSOM010000449.1:0-10499 GCA_023052935.1 Piezodorus guildinii
CAACCCAATATAAATAACCCCAAAAACAAAACTCAGAATAGCCCTTACAGAACGCATTGCGCACTACAAACCCACTGAAGTTCAAATCCGACACTCTGCTATAAGAACAGAAGCTTCTTATCTAGATATTGCAACTGAAGCGGAGAACTATTTTCGTTCCTTCAACAAAGTTTTCTCTTTTCTTCCCGTTTGATTAATGTAGGCAACTTTACGATTGGAAAAGAGCAGTATTTTACAAAAATAGATTCCAAGTCCTTGGGATGGTTCTTTAGCAAGTGAAGTAATAAAAATCTCTTTTTCTTCTTATAGCCAATGTAAGCCCATTATTTGGACAAACAATTAAGAATAATTTTCCATTCTTCATTACTCAAGGTATACAAATACATATTAGAAAAAATATAGGAAACATAACAATATCCCTAAATCTTGTATTTTATTAACTTTATATTCATTTTATTGTATATTTTTCATTAGTAATTAAATTTATTCTATTTGACTGTTTTTACTTTCACGTCCATATATGTATGGAATATATAGTAAGGGAAAGTATTGAATAGAAATTTTATTTTGTCTTTGGGGTTTCCCGATACAAATAGAGCCTAGCTTGGCTATAAATTACAATATTATGGTTTTAGAACTTTATATACATATCATTTAAAAATAAATAAAATAATAGTGAAAATTTACTAAAACAATTTTTTTTTTTTTTTTTTTTTTTTTATTGAGAAATATTACAATTTGTTGCATAATGAACAGTAGTAATAGAGATGTAGTACACATTCATACAATATATACAGCCAATAATGATAAAGTCAATTTACATAAAATCGGAAATAAATAAATTCAAATATATACAAAAAAAAAAGCAACAAGAAACAAATCAAAACAACAACCTGTAGTAGAGATAAATACAAGTTGGGAAATAAATAAAAATCATACAAGCATACTTAACTATATACAATATATACAATCAGCCAAAGGAACCCTAGACTCGGCTGCTCCCCCCACAAGTGGGGGGAGAAGCGGAATCCAAGAGATCCCAGCGCCTCCCACTCAGCGCTTCACTGGTGTATGCCAGTGGAGGCCGAGCCAGAGCGGAATAGCCACAAACATACAGTACATGAGTGGAGGATCTGACCAGTGTCAGAACTCCAGATAAATGTTTACAAAACGTCGCGGGGCCACTGCCGTTTCAATCTTCGAGGAGGATTGTAGGGATGGGTGAAGCTGGAAAGCGATTGAGCAAGAGGATTAGGATGATGAAGAAGGTTCTGATGGAATTTGGAGAATTTGGATGGTACCAGGTCTAAAATAAATGGAATATTAAGGTCATGGTGTAGGGTACAGTTGGTAACGTAATAAGGAGCATTAACTATTGTTCGGAGGACTTTGGATTGGAAGGATTGGATACGTTTGGTGTTAGAATGTTTAGTTGTCCCCCATAGTTCAAGTCCGTAGGTCCATATAGGTTTCAGTACTGTCTTATATATTAGTAATTTGTTGTCGACTGTAAGATGAGATTTTCTGTTTAGTAATTTGTATAACCGACCGAATCTGCGGTTGAGTTCTATCCTTTTAAGTCTCGTATGTGGGTTCCACGTCAGTCTTTTGTCTAGTAAAAAGCCAAGGTACCGGACTGTGTCTGAGGAAGGAAGCGGTATGGAATTGAATTTAACTGTTGGACAGGATTTACGTCGAAGGGTGAAGGTGACGTGTGTACATTTGCTTTCGTTCACCTTAATTCGCCAAGCCTTACACCAGTCTTCGATAAGGGAAAGGTGCCTTTGGAGATTTAGAGATGCTACTTCAGGATCGGAATTGGATGATAAAATGGTGTCGTCAGCAAATGTTGCCAGAAAGGTATCGGGATCGGAAGGGATATCGGCGGTGTAGAGGATGTAGAGGACGGGTCCTAAGACGCTGCCTTGAGGAACACCGGCCTCAACAGTATAATGTTTGGAAAATTCGGAACCACAGCGAACTCGAAAGGAGCGGTTTGATAAATAGGATCGGAGGATTAGGTATAAGGATTGAGGTAAATGGGTTTTGAGCTTAAAGAGCAATCCCGGGTGCCACACCCGGTCAAAAGCTTGAGCTATGTCCAGAAAGGCACCCGAACAATACTCCTTGCACTCAAGGGCAGAGGAAATGTGATCCACAACTCGGAGTCCTTGCTGAACTGTGGAATGTTGAGAACGAAATCCAAACTGATGCGAAGGAAAATTTTTAAATTTATCTAGGATTCGTTTTAGTAGGAGCTTTTCGAAAATTTTTGAGAGGATCGGAAGTAGGCTAATAGGTCTGTAAGATGACGTGCTGTTGGAAGGTTTGCCTGGTTTCAGGAAAAGGATGATAGTTGAATGTTTCCATAAGAGAGGAAAATAGGTAGTGCGTAGGATACTGTTATAAAGATATGTAAGGAATGTAATGGCTTTCTGTGGAAGTTGTCTTAAGATCTGAGGCGTGAGGAGATCATATCCAGGGGATTTACGGAGAGAAAGCTTTTTAAGAAGATATTTGACCTCAGAGGGATTAACTGCTTTAGGAGGTAAGGAGAGTGGTATTGGCGAAGTAAGGAACTGTTCAACTGTTGAAGTATGGTTTGGATTCAACTCAGGATGAGGAGTGAAAACTTTGGAAAGGTGCTGTGCAAATTCCTGGGCCTTATCCTTGTTAGAAGCAGCCCAGGAACTATCACCGCGCAGGAGAGGATGGGAAATCGTGTGAGTATTCAGGATTCTCTTCGTGACATTCCACAGGGAATTGTCACGAGTCGAGAGAGAGGAGAGGTAGGAATTGTAGGATTGGGAACGAAAGGTCGCCAACTCCCGCTTTAATTTTCTACAATAAAAGTTATAAGAGCGGCGATCTTCTGGGTGGCGGGTGCGTTGCCATAATGCTCTGGCTCGGCGTTTGGTGTTGATGAGGTCCGTCAGGTGTTGTGGTAAATGGCATTTGTAAGGAATAATTTGGGATTGTTTAGGAAAGGAGGCAGTCCAGGCAGCTTGTTGAATCAAGGTTGTAAAGGAATATACGGCATCATCAAGGTCAGAAGGGGTTTTGAGTGTTACTCTGAGGTTGATATCATTTGTAAGGATTTCGCGGAAGAGGTTCCAGTTGATGGGGCCTCTGATGAATGACGGTGGGAAAGGTTTCGGAATAGGAGTCATGGATACATTTAGGATTAATGGACTATGATCAGAGGATAGTTCATCAAGGCGAGTTACGGAATAGTTCAGGGAGCCTAATCCGCTGTGGATGAAGAAGTCGAGGATGTCTGGATTACGGTTAGGATCTGTTGGCCAGTAGGTAGGGGAATCGGGAGGTAGGAGATGAAAGCGTCGGGAGATGAGTGCAGACTGCAATGTCCGTCCACGAGTATTTGTGGTTCTGCAACCCCATTGTTGGTGCTTCGCGTTTAAGTCTGCACCCAGAATAAAGTGATTTCCCAATGAGTTGAGAAAGGAACCAAATTGGGTAATAGAAATAGAATGTTTAGGAGGGCAGTATGCTGATGCGATGACTAGCGGAAAGGAAAAGGTCTAGATTATAATAGAGATGGCTTGTAGGAAATCGTGAGCGGGAAGTGGGTGTAAGTGATGGGAGAGGGATCGGTTGACAATGACAGCAGTACCAGCATGGGCTTTGCCGTCTGGATGGTCTGTACGGTATGTTGTGTATTCAGGTATTTTGAAGTACTGTTTAGTGGTTAGTCTAGTTTCAGTAATGAGTGCAACGTCAACTTTTTTGTCTTGGAGTAAGGCTGTAAGTTCGTCAGTGTGAGTTCTAACACCATTTGCATTCCATAGGAGAATAGATAAGGAGTTAGGTGAGGTCATTTATGGATTTTTTAAGTTAGGAATAAGATTTGATACAAGATTCGTGAGGATTGTTATTAGGGGCATGACAAGGGATTTGATTTCGGAAATGAAGGATGTCATCAAACTGGTAAGATCTGTGGCATTTGAAGGAGGGGGAATATGAGAGATTTGTTGTGGATGAGGATTTTTAGGACTGATTACGTTTTGAGGAAGAGGTATTTGTGGAATGGATTGAGGATATTGAGGTACATTTTGTAGTTCCGGCAGGGCCTCGGCTTCAGTACATTGGTTCCCACCTCCAAGTAAGTGGGCAAATGATACATTGGCATCGATTAATTTTGAGGGTTCTCTTCTAGTTCTTGCCTGTCTTGCTGTTTCATCCAGTACTAGGGGTTTTTGATATCTGGTCCTTAGCTCCTTGTAGATTTGGCATCCTTTGTAGTTGGCCGGGTGGTCCTTGAGGCAATGAGCACATACAGCGGGTGTTGACTTCGGTTTTGTACATTCCACAGACTTGTGCTGTTCACCGCATTTCACGCAGCGTGGTATGTGGTGACAGTAACTTCTGGTATGACCATACGCCTGACAATTGTAACACTGAACAATTTCTCTCTTTGTATAAGGTTTTTCGACTCTTACACTTGTATAATACAGTCTTTTTAGATCATAAATTTTTTCTACTCCTGCTAATGGTTCCAAGTCAGCGAAGAATAGAGGCAGTTGAACTCTATCTTTTATGACATTAGTGACTTGTCGCACTTTGTAACCCATCTCCATGAGTTCTTCTTTGATAGCGTCAACTGGTGTTGAAGGGTGTAGGTTTCTGATCACAACTCTAAGAGCTCTCTCTTGCCGTAGCTTTTTTTCTTTTTTTCTTATCTTGTTTAATTGCGCACATAACAACTGGAAATTTTTGACAAATATCGGTGGAGGCCGTGGTTCACTGGGTGTAGGAGCAGATTCCATGTTTTCTTTTTCATTATGTAGGATTTGAAAAGGATTTGGGGTGAAAAACGGAGATTCGTCAGTCATCCCCTGTGACGATGTGCCAGGCTGTGGTTCAGATTCTGTATTAGAACCTGAAGGGGTTGCTTTTTGATTTAATTTTTTATTAGTATCACGGCGGGGTCTTTGTTTTATGGGAGACGTGATTGAACCACTAGATCTAGATCTTTTTGTTGATGCTTTGGAGGACATCACTTGGTGAAAATATCGCATTTCATGTAAAGAAGATAATAAGAAAATAACTAGATGTTGGTAATAAAACAATAACTAAAGAAAAGAAAACCAATCCCGGCCTTGCCGAGCTATTGGCAATCAGCTGATGTGAAGAGGTTACCCAGCATTCACTTTACACCGTAAATTGTAACAAAACTTACTGTTGTTTGCTCCAATATTTACTGCTGTTGTTATCCTGTAGTCTGGTGATGATTTCAAGATTGCACTGAAGAGAATTCAAACTGAAAAAGCATGAAATCCAAGAGCCGATTTGAAAGATGACTGCTATACACATGCGCATGCGCAGAACTACTAAAACAATTTAACTTTCAAAAAGAAATTACAGATTAAAGAATAAACAGTTACTGGTGCTATAACAGACACAATAAATAAGAAACATATCACTTTGAAGATAAAATAAAAATAAACACTGAATAGAAAATGTTCTAGGATAAAGAATTGAGCACTTTTTGAACTCCTATCATGTAATAGTACACTTTATGTAACTTATCTACACTATCGATACTCAGTATAGCATGGATACTTTGGATGCCGGAAGATTCTAAGATGAAGTTTTGAAGAAATTGCCGTCTATTTTCATTGTGTGCCGGGCAGTGAAGGAGAATGTGATGTAGACTGTTGTAGATAAATCGATTGCATAATATACAGCTTTCTTGTGACTTGAACAAAAAATCTGAGTTTTTTCCATAGATTATAATATGTTCTGGATTTGCAACTCTTAATTGGCTGACACATCTCAATTTCTTTATATGTACTTTAAATGTGAGGTACATTTCAGGGTCGGGAGCATAGTAAGGAAAAGTATTGCTATCGTGAATGTTTTCGACTTCAAGTTTCCAACGGAAATACTGAAAAAAGTGCCTTTAATAAAAATTTAACTATTTTCAGAAAAAGAAATTACTATTTCTAAGGTAATATTTCCAAAAAAAAAAAAAAAAAACCGTATGTATTTTTCAAAAACCGTATGTATTGTATGGAAGAATACAACTTTTACGATACTGAATGGTGGCAACACTGAATCACCATGACCTCCCTTATTAAAACATTACAAATTTGAATAAAATAATAATTAAATAAAATTGGATAAACTTATTATTTAAACCAACTTTACAATTTTTAACTTTATTAAAGCTAAAAAGTTTGTTACAATGTTTATTTGAGGCTCTGTTGAACAGATTCGATACCTTGGACTCCGCCGACTTACTTAGAATACCCATACAAGACTGAAATGACAAGAAACTGCCCAACGTTTTAGACTACTATAACTATTATACTAACAGTCGACAAACCCTTAAACCTTCCACTAAATTACAAAAGAGTCATATACATGACCATCATAAGACCCATGTGGACTTACGAAGCAGAGCTATATTCTTAAAATATTGAGAAAAAGACTGACTCCTGATTATTGCTCCAATAATAGTTTCTACAGTCCACTATACATCCTCAACCTGTCAGTTTACTCTTGTATGGAAAATTTAATTTTATCTGATAAAGAAAAACGTCATTGCGATGTATTTTAATTATAAACCTTCAGCAAAGAATTTCCCCAATAATAGCAAAATTCGAGGCTTGGTTTAGAAGGAGTTCACGAAAACAAAGACACTTTACATATGTATATATATATATATATATATATATATATATATATATATATATATATATATATATATATATATAAAGGGAGAGAGAGAGAAAGAGAGATCAATACAATTCGGGAGGTTGGACTCCACGAATCTAACTGATGTGATAGCAGACAGTTGAAATGGGCGTGTAATATGAACATGAAAGTACGGAGCCGACTGGTAGACATCCGAAGGGTAAGCCGGAGTGTAGGTGGGAGGATTACGTCAAAGCTGATCCTAGAGATTTGGGCTTGAATGACACGAAAAATTGCTTATGGATCGGTTCTTGTCCTCCATCTTTGAGTTTGCTTCCATGTATTCTTTAGTTATGTGTTAATAAATAAGGATAGATTATCGCGGTAGAATCTTAGCCATTCCTATTTGTATTATAACAAATATTATACGAAGTAGAGAGGAGCAACTATATTTCAAGTGTAATTTAATTAAATATGGTTAATTAAATTACACTTGAAATATAGTTTTAGCTTTGTTAAAATTATTGTGCTTCTTTATTTTAGGCTAGGTTAGGCTATTTTATTTATGTGCACAAAACTTCTGGGGTCTTTAGTGCCCTTTTCTATTTACCTACAAAATCCACTATATTTCTTTTAGACAATTTAAATGTTTTCAGAAACTCAATTGATTTTGTAATCGTTGTAGTGTTGTCACCTTGTATCCTCTCGAGGTTTCTTTGAATATTTTCTGTCTTAAAGTATATTCTGGTAGAGTGGGCAGTCCTCAAAGATGTGGCAAAGATGGTTAGTCGCTGACTGCAGTTCTCACAGCTCGGAGGTGTGCTTTTCTCTATAAGGTATCCATGGGTAAGCCGCCTGTGTCCTATTCTTAAGCGAGTCATGACAACTCCTTCTTGCCTGTTGACACTGTTGGCGCTCTTCCACGGTTGAACATCGGATTTGGTACTTCTTAACTTATTCGACTCTTCTGTATTTTCCCAAAGCTAGGCCCATGTCATTGTCGCTTGTTTTTTACTTTCACTTACTATATATAGTAAGGGAAAGTATTGCGATCGTGAAAATTTTAGAATTCCAGTTTTCAACGGAAATACACATTTTAGGGTCCCCTGAGTCCAAACTGAGTTGTAACTCCCGGGCGGAAACGGTAAGTCCTATGAAACTGATATTTCATATTTAAGACAACTATACGCCCGAGACGTGACAAAACTTTTTTCACCAAAATGAGCTTACCAGAAGAGGAACTTTATACCAAGCAATTTGTGCCTTTTTTCGATTTTCTCGAAAACGAATCCAACGATTTTAATTGAACTCGCTATATCGATGTAAAACTTAATGGGCTTTAATATCATGTAGGTTTTATTCTGATTAAATTGGTCTGACAGGGCTTAAATGCAGATATTTTCTATCTCTAAAGTACATTTAATTTTGTAGATTTTATAAAAATAACTATATTATCTTGTTAACGCTGATGAAAAACAGGTAAATATATAAATTGAATAAATTCGATACCCAACTGAAGGAAAAAACAGAAAAAAACTATTTTATTAATGCAATATTTCGTTTTTGAACATAAGAGCAGTAATATACATGTAATATACAGCTCTATTTGTATGGGGATTGCCCTAAAGACAAATGAATAAAATTATTATTATTATTATACATGTATCATATACCGTTGGAAAGTTAAAGATTGTAGAAAAAATATTATATCATACACAAGCATTTAAAAATTAATAGAGAGTGATAAAATGAACATAAAACTAACTAATTAGTTTAGATAATAATATAATAGATTTTTTAATAAAACACATGTTTTTATATAAATTCAATTTAATTAATTGTTTAATAGTTTCACGTATTTTTATCTCTAACTGTTTTTTAAAATTCTTTCATTGATTTTAATAATGGAGGTAAGTGAAAGTCGTGTGTTGCCCGCACCAGATTTTTTAGATAAGCGCATATATTTGAATATGTAAATATCGGGCTGATTTCTGTACAGGGTAGTGCTGCCTCTTTGGTTGCTTGGTCTGCTTTCCCATTGTCTCTTATACTATATGCGATGGTGTCCAAACAAGAACTATGCTTTTATTTACACATTTTAGTATCGAAGCATTGGCTTGGGCTTTTTTTATCACTGTATCATTGGAATAAATATTTGTAAAAGCCATTAAGAAAGATAAAAGAGTCCGTAAATATAACGAATTTCTTTAGCTTATGCGTTAGTTACAATTATCACACTTCTGTTTGTTTATTTATTTAACGTCCCTTTATGTTACTATTGCTAAAGGGACGATGCCACAGTGGGAGTCCTAAAATTTGCCTATCCAGGTTTGATTATGATAGGAATCTTGGACGAGTAGTAATACAGACTTATATAGTTAAAAGGAGCTAAATTTTAGAAAAGTTACAATAACATTATACAATAAAATATGTAGTAAATGTTAACAGAAAGCCCGTAAACTTATGAAGATGTGTTATTTGTAATGTTTAATGAGAGAGAGTATGGTTATTCAGTGTTGCCACGTTACAGCATCGTAAAAGTTGTATTATTCCATACACGGTTTTTGAAAAATATTATTTAAGAAATAATAATTTGTTTATTTATTTAACGTCACTATGTACTACTGTGGTTAACATCAATATTAAATAAAAGAGCGGTAAATTTATATATAAGTCTCCAATTTTATTCATGAAAAATAGATTTAATGCTATTCAATAATGAGGAAGTGGAACTTAGTAATAGGATTATTTCATTGCACTTAAAATATATTAACACATTTTTTATCTCTCTCTAGATTTTAATGAACGTTTAATATATTTTACTTTCACTTACTATATATAGTAAGGGGAAGTATTGCGATCGTGAAAATTTTCGAATTCCAGTTTTCAACGGAAATACACGCTTTAGGGTCCCCTGAGTCCAAATAACCAAGTCCCGCAAACAGGTCTGTGTGTGTGTGTGTGTGTGTGTGTGGTAACTCCCGGGCGGAAACGGTAAGTCCTATGAAATTGATATTTCATATTTAAGACAAATATACGCCCGAGACATGACAAAACTTTTTTCATCAAGATGAGCTTACCAGAAGAGGCACTTTATACCATGCATTTTGCACCTTTTTTCGATTTTCTCGAAAACGGTTCCGACGATTCTGATTAAACTCGCTATATCGATGTAAAATTTAATGGGCTTTAATATCATGTAGGTTTTATTTGGATAAATATGGTCTGACAGGGCTTAAATGCCGATATTTTAAATTGTCTTCCCCTAAAGTACCTTTAATTTTGTAGATTCAATAATAATAAATAGATTATCTTGTTAACGCTGATGAAAAACAGGTAAATATATAAATTGAATCAATTCGATACTCAACTAAAGGAGAAAACAGAAAAAATATTTTTTTAATGCAATTTTTCGTTTTTGAACATAAGAGCAGTAATATACATGTATGATATACCGTTGGAAAGCTAAAGATTTTAGAAAAAATATCATCTCATACACAAGCTTTTAGAAGTTAACAGAGAGTGATGAAAAGAAGATAAAACTAACTGATTATTTTAGATAATAATATAATAGTTTTTTTAATGAAACACATGTTTCTATATAAATTAAATTTATTTAATTCTTTAATAGTTTCACGTATTTTTAACTCTAACTCTATTTGAAAATTCTTTAATTGATTTTTCAAATTGATGTAAGTGAAAGTCGTGTGTTGCCCGCACCAGATTTTTTATTTTACTTTTAAGGTGAAATAATAAAACTAAGCCCAGAAAAATAGACTGATGAAGAACGCGTTACAGTTATACAATTTGAGTAAAAAGTAGTACAATTAAATGAAAAG
>JAJSOM010000451.1:0-10714 GCA_023052935.1 Piezodorus guildinii
AAAACTTAAAGGTTAGAATTTATAAAACTATTATTCTTCCGACGGTTCTTTACGGATGTGGAACTTGGCAGCTTACTCTGAAGGATGAACAACGGCTTAAGGTTTTCGAAAATAAGGTACTGCGTAAAATATTTGGTCCGAAGAGAGATGATGCCACTGGGGAGTTTAGAAGGTTGCAAACGCGGAATTGAGGATCTTACACCCAGTGAATATAATTGAGTAAATAGCATCGCGGAGACTCAAATGGGGCAGTAAAGTTGGGCTCGGTGAGGAACGAATTCCGTGAAAGTTGGTACTCTCTGAACCGACTGGTGGGCGTCCGAAAGGTAGGCCGAATCGTCGATGGGAGGATTGTGTTAAAGCTGATCTTGGGGGCTTGGGCAAGAACGGTGAACATGGGACGAGTCTGTGTAGGCGGAATATGGTGGTAACGGCATCGAATATTTGGGTAAGCCTAATATTATAATAATTATTCAGGAGAATGAACAGGGGATACCTAAAAAGTTAGTAAACCTAGTAGAGATGTGTTTGTCGGAAACATTTCATAAAGATAGAATCGGTCATAATTACTCCAAGAGATTTGAGGTGCGATCGGGTTTGAAACAGGGTGACTCCCTTTCACCTGTTTTGTTTAATATAGCCTTAGAGTATGTTATAGAAAAGGTGATGTGTACCGAGAAAGGCTTAAATATGGGTGACAAGATTCCGGTTTTGGGGTATGCCGATGATTTGGTACTACTAGGTGAAGACACGGAAACTATACAACTAAATACAAGTGTGTTAATAAAAACCGGTAAACAAATAGGTCTCGAATTAAATACCGATAAGACGAAATATATGATTAGTCGCAGAAATGGTGGCGATCTTGATGATATTAATATTTCAGGTCATACTTTTGAACACGTAGAGAAATTCAAGTATTTAGGTTCAATGATAACAAGAAAAAATGAAATCCAGGAAGAAATAAAGTCCCGGTTAAAGGTGGGAAATGCGTGTTATTATTCGGTTGCTAAATTGCTTAGCTCGCGGCTTCTGTCTAAAAACTTAAAGGTTAGAATTTATAAAACTATTATTCTTCCGACGGTTCTTTACGGATGCGAAACGTGGCCGCTTACTTTGAAGGATGAACAACGGCTTAAGGTTTTCGAAAATAAGGTACTGCGTAAAATATTTGGTCCGAAGAGACATGATGCCACTGAGGAGTTTAGAAGGTTGCACAACGCGGAATTGCGGAGTTTGTACCCTGTGAATATAATTGAGTTGATAGCATCGCGGAGACTTAAATGGGGCAGTAAAGTTGGCTAGGTGAGGAACGAATCCGAGAAAGTTGGTACTCTCTGAACCGACTGGTGGGCGTCCGAAAGGTAGGCCGAAGCGTCGATGGGAGGATTGTGTTAAGGATGATCTGGGGGGCTTGGGCTAGAACGGTGAACATCGGACGAGTCTGTGAAGGAGGAATATGGGTAAGCCTAATATTATTATAATTATTCAGTAGAATATATTTTAACGTTTAGCGAATTTTATGGATTGACATAACTGATTTTCGCACAATGGCATACATGTTAGCAGTACCTAACAATTTTCAAAATTTGTTTGGTGAATTAATTATTCATTAATCTTAATTTATAATTAATTAATAATCAATGATAAAAAATAATTAATTGTAAATTAAACTCTGGGCACACAATGACTGTGGATGGACACATGGATATCGGATTTTTTAAAGTAAATTGTGTGATTTTTTCCATCCACCAAAGTAATTTGGTTTCTTATGAGATATTTTAAGTTTCTACTTGTAGCCCATATTTCAGTACCTGTTCCATATTTAGCGTCTATTTTAATATTCAGTTTAATGCTCAATTTAATAATATATTGTAATATTAATAATATAAGATTGTTACTTAGTTTTTTAAAAATTAATGTGTTTATAAAACTAATGTATTTATAAAATGTGTAAAAAATTAATTAATTTTGACGTCAATAAATGGTTAATATTTAATTTTTTTGTTTTTGTTTTTTTTTTTTGAGGCAAAAACAATATGATATCCCATATTTGGTTACTCTCCTCTATTTGAAAGTTATTTATTCGATTTTAATAACGGAGGTAAGTGAAAATCGGGTGTTTCCCGTACGAGATTTTTTTTTTTATGACCGCACCCCCAACCATCTCCCTCATTTAATATTCTCACTAGTCAACTAAACACCGTGATTTGAGATATTTTTTACTTCTACTGCTGATTTCTACTCCTTCGAAATTTTACTGTAAATCTTACTGATTATAATCATGTATATCGCGTCTGGCCGTAATGAAAAAATAAAAAGAAGATACTAATTCGGACACGGATTCCTGAGAAGATTCAGATGAAGGAACCTGTCATAAAACTGATAATATCCAAAGACCCGGAGGATAGTTTTCCAGTGATCTAGACTCTGAACCACAACGCTTCAATGGTGAGTTTTAACTCCTCCGCCCGATTGCAATACAACCTCAGATTGGACTCCATACCCTGGAACGACCTCCACAAGCCGAAGACTCCTGGAGAAGACCCTACGGACTGACAATGGCTAAGATTGAAGTCCTCTCCCCCTTAATTGAATGCTCCCCTCAACTCTCCTTTAAAATTATTGCTATATTTCAGCTTTAGTGTCGGGAGCGCTGATTGAGGAGGGGGGCAAATTCACCCTAACAGCCCCCTCCAGATCTCTCTCTACCGCGCGATTCTTTTATTCGGCGACGAATGGAACAAGTGGAATTATCCGACGATTATATAATACAATGCTCCCGTCATCACCTCCTTCAATCGCTTCGTAAAAAAAAATCTCAGGAAGGAATAAAATTGAGAATCTTTCCCGGTCTCTTTTTAATTGCATTATCTTGGACGATTATTAAGTTCTGTTTACTGTTTTTATTCCTTAGAGCTCATGAGAAAACACTTAATTTATAAAGCAGTGCTGTGTCCTACTGCATTAAGTTGCTTATCATACTACAATTCGTTTAGAAATATTCGTTTTAAAAATACTAAATACAATATAATTAATATTATAATAATTTTTCGCGTTAATCATTTATTTAAAATTGTCCTATTTTTTCTTTTTTTTTTTTTTTTTTTTTTTTTTTTTCACTTACCTATATATTAAATATATAGTAAGGGAATGTATTTTGATCTTGAAAATTTGCGAATTCCAGTTTTCAACGGAATTAGGGTACCCTGAATCCAAATGACCAAGTCCCGCAAAAAGGTCTGTGCGTGTGGTAAGTCTAGCACAAAAACGAAAAGTCGTACGGGTCTGAAATTTAATATTAAAGACGTGGCATCGAACACGATACCCTTCGGATAAAACCATTTACAATAAACTAACGAAAAAACTCAAGACAGAAATAAGAAAACTCAAAATTCAAAACTTCACAGAAAACTTAAGCACAACAGACAAATCATTATGGATAACAAACACAAAACTACTGAAATACAAAACCTTTAATCATCCACTCCTCACCGACTCAAAATCCTGGACAAGATCCGATGATGAAAAATTTCAGCTGTTCGGAGAACACCTTTCCAAAACGTTTGTCCCACACCCTGACATCCTTAATACAATCCATATCGACCGTGTTGAAGCAGAACTCACTGTTCCTCTCCAAATGACCCTTCCTCCTAAGGCCTTTCATCCATCAGAAGTCATCAACATAATTCAAAATTTACCTTCCAAAAAAGCTCCTGGCCATGATCTCATTACATCCCACATCCTAAAACAGCTCCCCAGAAAAGCCATATTATTCCTCACCTATATATATAATGCCACACTCCGTTCTACCTATTTTCCAGACCACTGGAAACTGTCCATTATCAAAATGATACCTAAACCAAAAAAGCCTCTTGAATATCCATCCTCTTACCGTCCTATCTCCCTCTTGCCCATTCTGGGCCAAATTCTCGAAAAACTTCTCCTCAAACGTTTATACCCAATCCCCGAATCCAACCACGTGATTCCTGACCACCAGTTTGGATTTCGGACATCCCATTCCACTATACAACAGTGTCACCGTGTGGTGGATGTCATATCTTCCACATTGGAGCGCGGAAAGTATTGCACTGGAGCCTTTCTCGACGTGGAACAGGCTTTTGATCGAGTTTGGCATCCAGGTCTGCTATACAAGTTCCGTCAATTCCTCTCTCCAGCGTACTTTCTATTAATTCGTTCCTATCTCTCTGATATAACCTTCAAAGTTAACCATAACCTTTGTTACTCATCCATATTCACTCAATCAGCCGGTGTACCGCAAGGTAGTATCCTGGGTCCGATCCTTTACACGGTGTATACAGCTGATATTCCCTCCCATCCTAGCACTCCTTACTTCCTACGCCGATGACACATGTGTGTTATCTGTGAATAATGATCCTGTTACTGCATCACAAATCCTACAGAACCATCTATCAGCCATTGAAGAATGGTGTCAAAACTGGAGAATCAAAATAAATCCCATCAAATCACCTTCACTCTACGTCGTAAGCCTATGACTTCCTGCCCCACCGTATCCTTTAACAATATCCTACTTACTGAACAGACCCGGTACTTAGGACTCCACCTCGACAAACGCCTAACATGGAATCCTCATACTAGACTGAAACGACAGGAAACTGCTCGTAGATACAGATTACTACAACACTTACTTGACAAACGCTCAAAACTTCCTACTTACTACAAAAAACTCATTTATATCACAATTATTAAGCCTATTTGGACCTATGGCATTGAGCTATGGGGGTCTACTAAACCATCGAATTCCTCTCGCATCCAATCCTTGCAGTCCAAAATCCTTCGTAAAATTCTCAATGCTCCTTACTTTGTTACTAATAAAATCATCCATAAAGACCTAAATATCCCATTAGTTGAAGACTTGGCCCGTTACAGATATACCTCTTTTCATTCCAAACTCCCTGCCCACTCAAACCCGCTTATCCGTGACCTCTCCTCCATATCTATCCCCGACAACCCACCGAGGCGCCTTAAAAGAAGATGGCCAAGAGACCTTCTAACATAAGACATTGGAGTGCTACCAATGGGTAGTTTCTTCTCAGGACTACCATGTGTTCTAATCATATATAAAGCCTATTTACTTGTTGTATTTATTTAATACAGTTGTAAATTTCTTTAAATAAAAAAAAAAAAAAAAAAAAATTAAAGACAACTACACGCCCGAGATATTACAGCAACATTTTTATCAAAATCAGCTAACCAGAAGAACCACTTTTAACCATGCATTGTGCACCTTTTTACAATTTTCTCACAAACGGCTCTAAAGATTTTGATTAAACTAGTTATATTGATGTATAATTTAATGGGCTTTAATATGATGTAGGTTTTATTCTGATTGAAATAGTATTATAGGGCTTAAATGCCGATATTTTAAATTTTCTTCACCCAAACTACCTTTAATTTTATGCAATTAGTAAAAACAACTATATAAATTATTTAGTACTGATAAAAAACCGACAAATATGCAATTTGGACGAATACGATATCCAATTAAAAGAGAAATTTTGGTTTTTTAATTTAATGACAGCAATATAGACGTATAATAGGGGTACTCACTACGTCTGCTATAGCATGCTATTTGTGTTATTTTGCTAAACCCGTCGAGTTTCTACAGTTATTTCCTGTATAAAATTGATGGGCTTAGCACAATAGCATGCTATAGCAAACGTAGTGAGTACCCCTAATATACCGTTGGAAAGCTACAGATTTTAGAAAATATATTATCTTATATACAAAATTGTAAAGTTTATGGAGGGTGTTGAAAAGCCGATAAAACTAACTGACTGTCATAGATAATAATATAATGGATCATTTAATAAAACGCATGTTTTTATTGGAATTCAATGTAATTAAATGTTTCACAATTTATTTTTATCTCTAAGTGTATTTAAAAATTCTTAAAAACTATTCAAATTGATTTTAACAACGGAGGAAAGTGAAAATCGTGTGTTGCGCGCATTCGATTTTTTTGCATTTACATTATTACTACAAATAGCAGATAAAAAATTATTTCTGCAATTGGTTTTAGTTCAAATGCAAGCTTAATTCCAAAGGCGTCCTATTGTTTTGCGTTATAACCAAGATGTGAGTGTTTAAGCCGTGGGAGTATGATACAATGAGCATTTCTTTACTAACAGTAACATCGAGGGTTATGAAGAAGTAAGAAAATGTTCAGGACACGTGCATTAAAATGCAAAATAGCGCCATTACCGAGGATCCTTCGTCCTTAAGGACACAGTAATAAGGGACAGAGGGCAATAAGAGATACAGAAGAAGCTAATTGCCTCCTTAGGGCGAGATTAGAACCGATAGCATCTCCTACTCTCAGGAAGGTCCCAATTAAGGGAGAAGCATCTAGGTGGAGCCTAATACCTTGTTTACAAGGGATCAAACTGCACAGGCAGGGAGCAGCAGGAGTATAAGGGTCTGTCTTAATAAGGAATGGTAGGAAGGACGTCTTCTTATGGACCTTTCAGTCTGTCACGAGGTATGGCATGTTTCATTTTTACCAATCATTAAAATGAAAAATCTCGTCCAAGCATGAAACACGCTACCATCATATTCCTACTTGTATCGATGGTAGTACAGGGTGTCTAGCAAGCAGCTCAAAGAGATTCCCTGACTATTCCTCCTCAGTACCTTTCTGTCCACAATTGTTACTTTTTATGAAAATTGGATCTTCTGCATGAAAATATAACACGTTTTACACATTGCCTTAAAAAAAGAGAAACAGCACGATTTTTAGAGCCTTAGAATATTTTATCAAATTTGAAAATTCTAAGGATTCCAAATTCTATTCAAGAGTGGTAAAAAAGCTGCCAACGATGTTGGCTAAAGTGTCTAGAAAGTGATGAGGGCTATTTTTATTAATCAAAATATACACAGACACACACACATATATATACATATATATATATATTGAGTTGTGTCACATGAAATGTCCGATTTCAAAGTAATGGATTTTTATTAAAAATATGATATGAAAACAAGATGCTTTAATTCGAAGTATTTAACTTCTTTTTCTACACATTTTCCCCAACGTGACACCAACTTTTTTATCCCCGAACTGAAAAACTCTGAGCTTGGAAGTGAAACAAAATCTGAAAACGCACTTTTCACTTGATCATCATTTTCTAAAAGTTTTCCTTTGACGAAGTTGTCTCAATTCCTGAACAGGTGGTAATCTGTTGGAGACAAGTCGGGATAATATGGTGGGCGCGGAAGAACTTCGTAGCCCAGTTCTTTCAATTTTTCAATTTTGGACCGGTATGTTTTGAAACAAGGGGTCTTGCTGCCGCTCAGTGAGATCATGAGGTACCCATGTATCGAGCTTTTTTACTTTCCCAATACACTTTAAATGTCTGGAAACGGTAGATGCACTTGCATTTAGTTGTGCTGAGAGTCCTTTAACAGTTTGGTAGGGGTTTCCTTCTACTGTATGTTTGAGGACATCGTTGTCTATTACGGACGGGGATCTTTCTCGGAGCAAGTTTAACAAGTCGGTATCCCCAGCTGAAAACTTAGCAAACCAACGGCGAATGGTCCGTTCATCAACACTCCTGCCTTGCAAATATTTCTAGCGACCTCAGCTGCTGAATAGCCGAGCTTAAACTCGTAGAAAAATATTACTCGAAAATCGCGTGTTTCCATGTTCATATTTGGAGGTATACTAAAAAGGGAAGCTAATGATTATAATACAAAGGTAGAGGATTAGTAACTGTTTACTTTAAATATGTATATACATATATACATATATATATACATATATATATATATATATATATATATATATGTGTGTGTGTGTGTGTGTGTGTGTGTGTGAGTATAATAGATATTATTAATTACCTGTTTCTGAGTCGTTGGAATCTGAAGTGAGTAGCCGCATGGAGAGGTGGAGGTGCTCAGCTCCCGGCGGAGGCCAGGCCTGCCCAACCCCTACATCGGTCACCACCGCCTCCTCTGTGTCCAAGTCACCGTCCTCCACTGCAACAATAATAATAATATTATAATAACATAATAAATAACCAAATTCCGAACAAACCAAAATCCTTCAGAGTCTTTTACAAAAAAATCCTTTGTCGCTCAGCTCAACAACTTAAAACGTGCATTTTATAATTCAGAATCATGTTGCCTTAATCCAACCATTTAATTTAGAGACAAATAGAGAATTGAGAGAAAAAATAAAAATAACTTGACCGTCTCCAATTTGTGCCGCTAAGCCTCACAACCATTCTGTTGCGCGGGTACTGCATAGTCGGACTAGAGTATATTTCTTTTAGTTAATTATTATATTAGATTTAGTTACTGAATTTAGTTTTTCCTTGCCTATGACATCCTGCCCTACAGTTTCCTTTAATAACTCCTGCTTGACAAACGCCTTACATGGAATCCGCATACAAGACTGAAAAGACAAGAAACTGCTCGACGTTTTCGGCTACTCCAACACTTACTAGATAGACGCTCTAACCTTTTACTTAACTACAAAAGACTCATTTACATGACAATCATAAGGCCTATCTGGACCTACGGAGTTGAGCTATGGGGCTCTACTAAACCATCCAATTCTTCCCGTATCCAATCCTTACAATCCAAAATCCTCAACGCTCCTTACTTTGTCACGAACAAAATCATTCATACAGACCTCCAAGTTCCATATGTAGCCCATTTGGCCCGTACCAGGTATCATTCCTTCCATGACAAACTCCAATCCCACTCTAATCCACTAGTTTCAATCCTTGCTTCCTCTACAATCCCTGATAATCCACCGAGGCGTCTGAAGAGAAGATGGCCTCGAGACCTTATTGCTTAGATTGATTACTAGAGTGCTGCCAATGGGCAGTTTCTCTTCACGTTTTTCATGTACATATCTTTTATCAGCATATTTACTTGATGTATTGTAGTATACAGTTGTAAATTTCAATAAAATATAATTTAAAAAAAGTTTTTCCTTCAAATTTAATGTACATCTCTTCATAATAAAAGGACATAATAGCTGCACATAAGAGTCATTAAGTCAAGATTACGCTCACCCACCATCATAATTTCTCAAATTTTGTATATCCACTTTATAGAGAATGAGCGGAGCACGGGAGACTTCTCCTGTGCAGGATTCTTAAATAACAGGTGACCTCATTAGAAAATAAGTTAAACGAGTACAAGAGTGAATAATCATTCTGCTAACGCCAGTTCTGTACAAGAGACCCTTAGTAGTGAAGTGCTCAATCTACAGCGTGAAACGGCTGCTATAACAAATTTTACTTAGTCTTATAAATCGAATATTAAAATTTTCTAAGTACAAGTTATAGCCGTATAAAACCACCAAGAAGGCGTTCATAATCTGATTTAAAAGTACGCAGGAGATAGTGAAGCATGAAGAAGGGGCATAAGGAGAAGGGGATTAGAGGAGGAAGGGTTGGGAGTGTTTGTCTTCGAGGGCCCTTGGCATCCGATTAGTGTCCATTACTATCGGATTAGCAGTCCCAGGATTAGCAGGTATTAGCAAAGTCTGCTAAAGGAGGAGTCTCAGCGGTCTGCTATTGGAGTCTGTCAGCGCTGTCATCTGTACAGGTCTCAGAGTGTCGGGGGTCATTGCGAGGGGAGAGTGGGTCTGTCGAATTACTTTCAGGTCTGATATGTCGTAGGTTGGCCGAGGAATAGGTGGGAGCATCACTGAGGTCATCTCTAGAGTAATTGAAAGTGTCTTCGGTATGACAGTATTAAGTTATATGAATTCTCCTGGGCTTTATCCTACGAGAGAAAACGAGTAGCAGATCCGTCACCAATTTTTGTTTTATTTATTATTATTTTTTTTATTCACTTTATGCTACTGTGGCTAATTAGACGATGCTACAGTGGGAGTTCTTATTTTAGCTTATCCAGATTTAAGATAGGAATCTTTAATGAGTACCTGACATCGCAAAGGCTTCGGTACATTTTACGTCCCCTTCGAAGGACGGAATGACCAAGGATTTTTACCCCTTTTACAAAAATCCTAGAATCACTTGCCGGAGCTGAAACCGCAAGTCTGTTATACTAGCCACTACGCCACAGGTGACTCCTTAAACGTTTTTAAACTTAAAAGTTCTTAAATTGATTTTAACAACTTAGGTAAGAGAAAGTCCTCTGTTGCGCTTTATATATTTTTTTTTCTTCCTCCTACAAATATTCCTTTAACAAAACTTTTCGGACCATTGGTAAGCTTTCGTACATGTGTTTCCTGGCTTTTTATATTCCACTCAAATTTACTTGTATTCCATTATACAGTTGTAATTTCTGATAAATTAATTTTTTTTTTAAATTATCATTTTTAACTTAATCGTCATATGTCACAATATCAAAGAAGTTTTACTTCTGCGCATAAAGGTTACACGCACGCACTTTTTTACTTTCACTTACTATATATAGTAAGGGAAAGTATTGCGATCGTGAAAATTTTCGAATTCCTGTTTTCAACGGAAATACACATTTTAGGGTTCCCTGAGTCCAAATAACCAAGTCCCGCAAAAAGTCTGTGTGCGTGTGTGTGGTAACTAACGGGCGGAAACGGTAGGTCCTATGAAACTGAAATTTCTTATTTAAAACAAATATACGCCCGAGACGTTACAAAATCTTTTTCATCAAAATCAGCTTACCAGAAGAGCCACTTTATACCATGCATTTTGCACCTTTTTACGATTTT
>JAJSOM010000452.1:0-10152 GCA_023052935.1 Piezodorus guildinii
TTAATAGTTATTTATTTTTTCTTACAATATTGTTTCTGAAGTTGTCAGTTAAATTTTGATTTTAATATTTATAATGTTTGAATGAAATAGAGGCCGAACCTCTTGCTAAAAGATGTAAATCTTAAAAGCAATAAAACATTGTTATTATTATTATCATTAAAATTCCAATGAACATTATATTTTAAACATCATGTATGTTGTTTTGGCCTTTATTAATTTTTTGATTACTTAAATAGTATAATATTTTTCCTCTAGTAGAGCTAATATACTCCAGTCCTGTTGATACGTGTTTACTTCACCATAATTTGCTGGCTGTTTGCAAAAAAGGGAATAATGCTTGGAGTGATCCCTTGAAATGAACTTAACTCCAAGCATTTCAGTTATTCCACTTCAATACTCTATTGTTTGATATGGAATGATCATCTTAGTAAACATTGCATTTTATATAGGAGATTTTTTTTCTTTTCCAGTGGCGTGACAGTCCGTGTAGGCCCTTGGCCTCACGGTGTCATTTTCCGGAAGGTTACACTCACATTTCTTGATGTATGTTATAGGGTAGGGTCATCACTCCCCACACCTAATTTTGTGTGGCTAACACTTGGCTGGCGGGTCTTACACACCCGGGGGAGAGGCTGTGAGTGAAAGCTCATTTATTACACACTTGAAAAAGTCCCTTCGAACTCACAACCTTTAGCATGGGAGACTAGCTCGCTAGCCACTCAGCCATAGGCTTCCCCCATATAGGAGATAAATTGTCAATATATTTAATATTAATATTAATATATTAAATCATATTCATTACTTACCTTGCCTAGCTTCTGAGTCCCTGAGATACTGGAGGAGAGAATCGATGTCATCTATGTTCTCCTTCTTTCCTCTCATTCCAAGGAAGCCAGAAGGTCCCTTCTTTCCTCTCATCCCGAAGAATCCTGAGCTAGGTCCTTTCTTGCCTCTCATTCCAAAGAAGCCGGCCGCGGGAGCTTTCTTTCCCCTCATGCCGAAGAAGCCAGAAGATGGTGCCCTCTTCTCTTCATCCCATAAGTCCTGCACTTCATCTTTCTTTCCTCGCATCCCCATGAATCCCATAGATGGTGCTTTCTTACCACGTACTCCCTGATAATTAATAATAATTATCAATATATTTAAAATTAAAGCTATTGAAATATTAATAAGACAGAAGTAAAACGAATTATGATCTATATGCTGACCACAATTAAATGCAACAAATAAAAACATTTTATGAAGTATAATAAATAGATGGTTCATGAATCTTCCTCCAAAGTTTATTTTTACATCAGTAATAATTAGAAGTCAACGTTTTGGGAGCCTTCCTCACCTTCAGACTCACAACAGTACATTAACAAATTATCATTTATTATTACAACAAATTAATTTTCTTTATACTAATTAATAAAATCCCAATATTAAAACAAATAACAATGTTACATACAATTTTATTTACCTTACAGCCATCAGTTAAAAATACATCCATTTTGTATTAAATTTTATACTAATTACTAATAATAAAATTTTTATAGCAATAGGGTAGCCCTAGTCCAGTTGTAGCCAAAGAATATGTTGGTTGGGATAATCAATTTTGAATAAAATGGATATATTTTAAACTCATACAGGGCTGTTAGGTAAATATATTTTTATGTAACATTGTTATTTGTTTTAATATTGAATTTCAATTAGTATATAGAAAATTAGGGAGCGGCGTGGTCTTGTAGATAGAGCACTAGCCTACTGTTCTCTGGGTCTCAGCTTCAAATCCCTGCTGATATTATTTCTCCAGGCAAAATATTATTTATTCTGTAAATTCAGTTGGGGGAAGGGGCGAGGGGCAACCCTAGAGTATGGAGACCCTACTGGGGCAAACCCAGCCTCTATAAAGTGGGTATCCAAAAAAATTAGGGAAAAAACCTGACAGCTGAGCGTGATCAAGGCCTAATCACCTCATTGCACTGCCGTTGGCCTAGAAACAGTACGAATCTCAATATGTACTGAGCCCAAGATCCTTCATGGGCTGTATAGTGGTACAGGTTTTTTTTTTTTTTTTTTTTTATATAAAGAAAATTAATGTAATAATAAAAGATAATTTGTTAATGTATTGTAGTGAGTCCTGAAGATGTGGAAGGTCCCTGAAACGTTGACCCTTAATTATTACTGATGTAAAAATAAACTTTTGAGGAAGATTTATGAACCATCTGTTTATTATCAATATGTGTTTCTTCTGAATAATTAATTTTATTATAATTTATGAAGTATATTTTAAAATTACAAACATCATAATTTATTATAAAATAACACTGAGAATTTATGTATAATTTGCTTTTTTCTGCAGCAAGGATGATATTTACAAGTGAAGACAGGTATCAGGTTTAAAATTCATGAATGACATAACTCGATAAACACTTGCCATTCAAAAAAATTAATTTGTGATAAAACAAGGAGAGGATGCCAAATGTATCTCACTAATTTTGATGAAACTTTTTAATTAAAACTAGACATGAAACCATTAGAGTGTGCAAAATATTAGACGCTAATACTTCCCACAAGTCGCATAAAAAAATTGGAAATTTCGTAAGCGAATAACACATTTTATTTAATATCTCTGGTTCTAGTGAAGGTAGAAAAATAAGTTTGTTGTCAAAATGATCTTATTTCAAAGCGGAATAATTAAAAAATAAGCCATTAAAATATTTAAATTTTGTGCTCAGTAAAAACTTTAAAAATATAAAAAAACCTTGTCAAAATATTGATTTTGATAGGTTTTCTAATTATTTTTTTTTTAGTTTTAACAATCCTCACTCCTAAAAATCAGTTCATAACGATCTTTTACTAAAATTGGAAAACAACTTTTTTTTTTTTTTTTTTTTTTTTTGCAAAAAAACCTGTTGCTCTTTGGGGTTATTTAAAACACAATTTTTAAATATTTCTCCTGTCTCACAGTACAAGGCAGAAGTCTAGAATTTGGCAGAATGTACATTTTGATGTCAGGTGTTAAAAAAAAAATGAAAATTTTAATGCAAGGTTCAATGCAAATACGTTTTATGAAGCCAAAACCACAATAATTTTTTTTTTTATGTTTGAACTGATTTTCCTGAATGAAATATTGGTCCGAAAATAAATTGTATATACTTGATTCATACGTTAAAGTTTACATTTTCAAACCTGTGTTTAACCATTAAAATCAGTTGCTTTTGTAAAAGTTATTCCTGACAATTTGAATCATAAAAATCCTGTTCACTCTTCTAGCTGGTGTTGAGGATACTTATTATCATTCTATATTAAATAAAAGAAAACTTAATTTTTACAAACAATAACATGAAGAAATCATTTTGTAGAACTTTTTAAAAACAAAGATAAGCTGTAGTATTTACACTTAGAGGGGAAAACCTTCAGGGTTTTTACACGAACCCCTCCCCATACTACCTATGTTTATGGTTTTCCTCAGTTTATGCTTGGACATGGCTCAGTAATGGTACGTTTATATATATATGTTTTGTTTTTTACTTTTAAGTTAAAGTCTAAAGTTCTGTAAAATTTGTTATGCTTATCATCATCAGATTATGTATCATATTATTATTATTTGTATCTATAATATTTAAGTATGTTGGTATATTTTCTGTTTTATTTCAAATGTTATCATTGTCACTACATTCAGAAGAAAATTTTCATTATCATATTAATATGTATCTCTTTTGTTCTGATGTTTGTAGCCCTGATGATGGCTCACAAGCTTGAGCCGAAACGTTGGCAAAATTAAAAACTTTTCAAAAATGACTGATTCCTGACTATTCCACCTATAATGAAGAAATCATTACTTATCCTAGACATTTTGTTGAAAATAAATATTACACCAACTATTCTACGATTTTTAATATATATTTTAGAAATATGGTAAAAAAAAATATAAATAATATAAAAAATAAATTTTGTTGTATCCTAAATATGGCCCAACATGCCTAAATATAACTTAATTTTTACATGCAACTTAATTTTAATTTATATATACCCTTGAATCCTGATAACTCTTATTTCAAGAGATTAAATAAATGCGATTTCACTGTCACAAACAAAGGCACCAAGAAGATGCCTGTTACCTGAAATCCCATGAGAGGGGCTCGCTTGTATTCCTCAATGCTGTTATCATCGTCGGAGAAGATGTCCTTCTTTCCCCTCATCCCCATGAAGCCCATCGAAGGAGCCCTCCGCACTTCCTGGGCTGTAGCAACATCGGCCAGCACGGTCACAGCCACTGCCGCCCAAACAATAGCTGTTATCCTGCAACAACAAATATAATGGTTAATGTACTGAGGGGAGTAAGTTCATTAATAAAGAATTTTTATAGTAATCAAGTAAATGTTAATAAGCCTTTGTCGGCAAAAGTTCAAAAGGCGTTTACTTATCCCCTTGAATTTCTCATGGGCACACAGCAATACCCCATGAACTCCCTAGACCCCAGCTACTAGCTAAAAAGAGTAAGGACAAAGGCTGGATCGTAGACTTCAGGCACTTCCCATATCAGCCCTACTTCCTTTGTCATGATCACCGAGAGGAGATTCCAAAATATAGTATTTTTGAAATGAAGAGAGGATAGAGGTGATGAGGGCGAGAATGGAGAACCAGTTGAAGTCCAGCGAGAGAAGTCAGTCTTATTCCATCCACTAGAAGAGTTTGATTGGAGAAATGGAAGAGCTCAAGTTCATCGAGAGAAGTCTGTCAGGGCGAGAATGCAGCTAGTGAAGAAATCAAGCCAGGTGTGGGGGGATGAAACTGAGGAGTGACGAATTTTACATTCGCCAGCCAGCTAAGTGTTTTGTATGCCACCTACTGGGATCAAGGAATGGTTCCAAAAAAGATCGTATATAAATACAATAAATATATTAATTAATACTGTTTCGAAGGTGGCGCTGCCTTAGAAAAGCAGCCAGTCAATAACATAGCAGTATATAACACATTAATGTATTCAACAAAGGTAAGTAACTATCTGGATAATTATTTAGAATATTATTGAAATAATGAAATCTTAAAAATGTGATGTTTATGAAGTAGTTGTTTATAATATGATTTTGGATGCTGTCCTTTCCTGTCGGTGTTAGGTTGGAAAATAAATAAATCTGAACCAAGGAAAGTATGAATAATTTTATTTATTTACTCTCCTCTTCTTTTACCATCAACAGAGTTAGGATCCTTTCTGTAGAGCCTGGTGTGATAATGTCTCTCCTCTACCAATCTTCTTCACCATCTCCATTCCAAACGTCTTCTGTCTTCCCTCCGGCTCAGACCTTGCACCCATCTCTCATATGTGTCCTTTGCTACTCTATTTTCTGCCATTATAGAAACATGGCCGAACCAATCCAAAGCTGGCCGAAGTCCCACTTTTGACCGTTTTGTTAAGTTTCGCACTCGGTCTTTTCTTCTCTTCTCTTCCTTACTTCGTAAATATCTCATCTCAATTGCTTGTAGTTAGCTCTAGTGCTATTTAATTAGAGTCTAAGATTCACTTAAATATGTGGGAATCGGTAATAAAGAGTTTTTATAAATTACCTTTTTAAGGTTTTTAGACACTTATTTTTTTCCTGATGAACCCTTTGTGAGGTTGACAAAACAGGTGAAGACTTCCTTATCCTTTCCGATTATTTGAGTGAATAATAATGGATATATTTAGATGCCAGAAAAAAAAAAATCAAAATAACTTTACTAATACCTACTAAAGAGCTTTTAAAAATTTCAATATGAATAAATTCCACTTTTATTCAATGATTTGGGGAAGCCCGTGGCTGAGTGGCTATCGTGCTTGTCTCTCATGCTATGGGTTGTGAGTACGAATCCCAGTCCCAAAGGGGCTTTTATAAGGATATAATTAAATGGGGATTCACTCACAGCCAAACAGGTATGTGAGACCCTTCAGGTGGTGGCCACTCACAAAATTAGGTGTAGGGAGTGATGACACCCTCCACTACAAAATGCATCGAGAAACATGAGTGTAATCTCCCAGGAGATTACACCGTGAGGCCCAGGGCCTACAACGCCTGTCGCGCCACTGGAAGGAGAAGATTCAATGATTTTACCAATACTAAAAATAGCCTTAGCAGACACAAAGTAAGTAACACAAAGAAGACAAAGAGTCTTGGTTATGTGAAAAATCCTAAGTTATACCGTCCATCGGAGAAGACGTAAAATGGTGGTCCCGAGCCTGTGCGATGTCAGGTACTCTTTAAAGATCTCTATCCTAATAAAACCTGGATAGGCAACGTTTAGGACTCCTTTGTAGCATCGTTCGATTAGCCACAGTTGCATAAAGTGACCTAAAATTTATAAATACTCCGCCATAGTCGGTCCCAAGCTCTGGTTGAAAAAGGTCTATTTAAGGTCCATAAAAAAAAAAAACTAACATGCTGGCGAGGTAGTCAACCTGGTAAGGGAACTCACCTGCGGGAAGGAAATCCCCTAACGAAAAAAACGGGCAGCAGCGTCACCATTACTTCTTTGGAGCCGAAAACAGTAGTTGGCAGGGTCCTTGAAGATTATCGTCAGAGGAGGTAGATATTCTAGAGAACGGCTGATGAACTGCGGAGGGATCTACCCCTTTGAAAAATGGGCCGCCGAAGTCAGATACATCAGACCTAAAGGTGCATATATATCCTTGTATCCAATGGACATATAAGACAAACGTGATGTTACGCATTTTCTTCCCAAATACTCCCGGACATCACAATTTCAGGGAAGGAAGAAGAAGAATGTATAAAAAACAAGATTTAATAAAACCATTTAGTTCTTGATAAAAAAAACCAATAAGACTATATAAAATGGGTTGAAGACATTATGAAATTGATTGAGAAAGTTATGAATTTGATCGAATAAATTATGAATTTGGTTGAAAAAAATAAGGATTGATTGAAAAAATTATGAATTTGATCGAATAAGTTATGAATTTGATCGAAAAATTATGAATTTGACTGAAAAAAGCTATAGAGAATAAAAGGTAGGAGTAGTGATCACTGAGGTAGTAATAAATCAATTACAAGTGGGTTGCGTGTTCTAAACTGCCACATTTATACTTGTAATGTATTCATGACAAGTCCCTTGGGCCTCGCGTTAGCCGCTTTATAACAACTTTCATGGTTGTGTTTTAATAGTTACATAAATGGTTTTTACATAAAGGTTTCTTATAACTAGTTTAGTGATTTACAAATATGTCTATATGATCTTCATGACATATAGATGGACATAGAAGCTCGTCGACTAGGAATAAGCAACTAGAGAATCTCAGCACTAGGTTGAATTAGATAGAGGGAAGTATTTTGTCAAGCCAAGGACTTCAGTTTTGTAGTCCTTTAAAGAGAGAATAAAAGTATTCTCCTGATTTTTTATTTTCCCTAAAAGAAGTATAAAAGCCTTGCAAATTATTTTTGCTTAAAAAAACAACAAAAAAAAACCATTTATGCTACTAATCCGATCCATAATAATACTACATAGTGCATAATATTATTTAATATATATATATATATATATATATATATATATATATATATATATATATATATATATATTTACGATTTGCAATGAAGTTTACACTTCTGGCGAGCCGTATTAAGCACACACTTTTTATTTGTTTTTGTTTCCTCACCGCGTTTTTAAATAAGTTATAAAGAGTGGTATCATTACTCCCTACGCTTATATTTATGAATGACCAGGAGTTGGTGGACTGGCTTCGCATACCCGGGGGAGAGACTGTGAGTGAATCTCCTTTTAATTATATGCTTCTAAAAGACTGCGTTGGCAGGGATTGAACTCACAACCTTAGCGTGCTAGCCACACAGTCACGGCCTCCTTCCTTATTTCTATTTTGTTTTATTGAACTATATAACTCCAGACGATACAAAACTCTTCCTTTTACGTCCTAAGGAATTTTTATGAAAGGGTGAAGCCTCTAACGGGGCTTACTCTGTCCCTTAAAGAAAATGGAGTAGGGAGTTAGTTAAAGGAGGAGCTATGGCCGCAGTCACGAGAAAGGGAGAGGAAATAAACTGGGGGGATTACTTGAGGCTGACCACTGGTCCTAAGCGGCGTCAGTGGTGAGGAGAGGAGGAGGGCAAGGAACCTTATCGCCGTGATACACGCCGAAAGTTCACTTCTGATAGTACCTTTGATAGTAGCCTTCTTCTATTAGGCAATTCATTTATTGTCAAGTCTGTTGTAATCAGTGTAGGACATTATACGAATAAATGTTTATCTATTTTATTTTACATCATCCACCAACAGACCTAGGCCCAATTACAGGTGGTAAATCATACAAAAAAAAAAATACATTACAATACAATGATTGAAATAATAATAATAATTGAAATTATAAGTAAATAGTAATGCACTACGTACAAGCTTAATTTATATAATGAAAAAAAAAAGATATATAACTTACAAATATCATAATCTAACTAAAAAGGAAATAAAACTTTAAACAATTCATCAGATATATACTCCTAAAAAATTAATTATATTAAGATAAAAAAACAAAACAATAAAAGATAGAAACAAAAAGAATCAGAGAAATAGAGAAGTAAACAAAATAAAAAAAAAAACGAGAAAAAGAAAATTAAAAAATAAATAAAAATCAGCCCCAGCTCTGAGTCATTCAATTTAAAGATAAGAACATGAAAAAAAATGTACACAATATCGCAATAATATGTTTATATACACATATCCTCATAGATGTCACTCATACTAGATAAAATAAAATCAGTATATTATTATTTTATTTTATTATATTTACGTTATCAAGGAATTTAGAGCTTACTGAAAATATATAATTATTAAATGACTGAAAAATGGTTGCCTAAGATTTGTCCTATTTGAGTCAACGAAAAACTAGAATGAAGCTCAACTATGTTCCCTAAAGAGTCCCAAAGTCTTGTAACATACTGAGTTGGGCTTCTACAGCAGCATTTATTTAGTGTAAAATAAAAATCGCCTATCTGCCTACTATTAACCCTTCCTACCATGAAGTCAAGTCCCCCAAGCTTATTACTGTCGTCTGTACTCCCCTGGACCTGTTTGACAAGCTGTCTTATGGCAGCTATTGTGTTATCTAAATAACGAATAAAAATGTATTCGTTATTTGTTATCTGTTAGTCACTTTGGGATGATTTATTCTACATTCAATATAATTTCCTTAGATACCTAATTATATCAATAGCCTCCTTCATAAATAACAGATCCTTTTTTATTACTTTCACTTAACTATATATGAAATATATAGTAAGAGAAAGTATTGCGATCGTGAAAATTTTCGAATTCCAGTTTTCGACAGAAATACATGTTTTAGTATCTCCTGAGTCCAAATGACCAAGTCCCGAAAAAAGGCCTGGTGTCCGTGTAGTAAATCTAGCGCATAAACGATATGTCTTAAGAAACTGAAACTTCATTTTTAAGACAACTATACGCCAGAGCTGTTATTGCAACTTTTTCATCAAAATCGGCTAACCACTTTATACCATGCACTTTGCACTTTTTTACGATTTTCTCAAAAACGGCTCCAAAAATTTTAATTAAACTCGCTATATCGATGTAAAAATTAATGGGTTCAATATCATATAGATTTTATTCTGATTGAAATAGTCTGACATGGCTTAAATGCCGATATTTTAAATTGTCTTCCTCTAAACTACTTTTAATTTTGTATATTCCAAAAGATTAACCATATCATCTTAATGACATTGATAAAGGACGGCTAAATATACAAATTGAACGGATTTTATGATCATTTAAAGGATAAAAGAGCAAACATATTTTTTCATATAATTTTGGGTTTTTTGATAATTAGAACAGTAATATAGACGTATAATATACCGTTGCAAAGAAAGAGATTTTAGATAAATATTATCTGATAAACAAAGTTGTAAAAGGTAATATAAAGTAACGAATGGGCAATAAACTTATCACTGATTAGAAAAAAAAAAAAAAAAAATCATATGTTTCTAACAAAATTGAATACACGTTTTATTTAAATCAACTTAAATGCTTTAGCCCTCTGTTATTTAATTTATGTATTAACGATATTCTCAAAAAACAATAAAAAGAAAATTGCACTATTTGCCGACGACACTGCAATTCTAGCATCTTCATTTAGAATATCCGCAACAAACC
>JAJSOM010000453.1:0-10075 GCA_023052935.1 Piezodorus guildinii
TTTTGTTTCAAATCGGTGTGTTTAATGATATCCGCATGTGGTATGCCGAGCCTACACATTTCTAAAGAATTTTCTATGTCCAGAATTCTGATTGTAATATAATTTATAATGGAGTAAAGTTCTTCTAGATGTATCTTATATTTGTTCTTGTCAGTCTGTGTAATGACCTCACCTAATTTTTTATTGTTTTTGTTTATGATCTGAATGTCTTCATTGAAATTGGAAATCATTTTCTTATTTATTGTAAGTTCTTGGATTAAATTATTTTGAAGGTGGTTTTCATTTTGTTGGAGGTTTTCAATAAGCGAATCGAATCTTTCTTTATCGGATGCGTCGAGGTTTCCGGTTATCCATTTAATTGCTGTACCGAGGCCGTTAATTATTCCACGTTTATTATTTTATGCGAGGTTAATGTTTCTATTTTATTTTCTAAATAAATAATTTGTTTTATCGTTAAATTATAAATTGATTCCTTAGCGGGGAAGTGAATTAAGCCTTGTTTTATGGTCTGGATATTATCAATTAAGTCGAAGAAATGCAGATAATGGATTACTGTGTCGTACTGTTCAATGATGAATGAGTCGGCGAGTTTAAAAGTCACTAGTCCTCCAGATTTAGTCACGTCAGTAATTTGAAAGGCTACTACTGTCTGAGTCGCTATCAGAACTGCCCAAATCAGCGGCTTCGTCATCTGAAAGCAGAACATATACTTTCTCACGGGCTTTCCTGGGCTGTCGGTAACGCGTTTTCTATGTCATTTAATAATTGTTGATATTCCGATGTGTTAGGGGAGAGCAAAGGTTCATCACTATTAATTAAATTATCAATTTCCATATCAATGTCTTCCACTTCGTTTAGTTCATATGTTTTTGTATTATTTTCTTTTTTTATTCTACTTAAAGCATCCGCGACTTGGTTTGACCTTCCTTGCACGTATTTAATATCGAAGCTAAATTCGTTTAGTAGAAATATCCATTTCATTATCCGCGTGTTATTATTTTTCATGGAGAATATCCATTGTAAGGGCTTATGATCCGTGTGAATGGTAAAGTGTTGACCGTACAAATAGGGTTTGAAATGTTTACAGGCGTAAACTATGGCAAATAATTCTCTCTCGATAGTGGAGTAACGCGATTCTGTATTAGATAGTGTTTTGGAGGCAAAAGCTATAGGGTGTTCTTTTCCGTCAATTATTTGTGAGAGTACCGAGCCCACGGCGATTTGGCTGGCATCAGTTGTAAGAATCATTGGCTTCGCGAAATCTGGGTAAACTAATATCGGTGAATTTAAAAGAAGAGATTTTAAGTTGTTAAACGCGTTTATGTAGGATTCTGGATTTATATTATTCTCGGATTTTCTAAGACAGCTTGTTAAGGGTTGCGCGATTTGTGCATAATTTTTAATAAATTTTCTATAATAGCCGGTCAAACCAAGGAATTGTTTGATTTCTTTTTCCGATTTCGGCAGTGGAAATTTTTCAATAGCTTCAAGTTTACGGGGGTCAGTTTTGATTCCGTCTGGTGTTAGTATATGACCTAAAAATGGTAATTCTGAATGGAAAAATTCAGTTTTAGATAATTGTATTGATAAGTCATGTTTGTGCAATTTTGAAAGGAGATTATCTAAATGTCGAAAGTGCTCTTCTTTAGTTTTAGAAAAAACGATTATGTCGTCAATATACACTAATACGTTGGAGGTGTTGGCTAATAATGAATTCATCGCTCGTTGAAACGTTGGGGGAGCATTACATAGACCGAAGGGCATTCTGGTAAATTCATAGTGCCCTGTATCCGTTGAGAAGGCGGTTTTTGGTATGGAGTCTTCGTCCATCTCAATTTGGTGAAATCCCGAGGCTAAATCAATTGTTGAGAAGAATTTAGAGCCGTTTAATTGATTTAATAAGTCTTCAATATTAGGAAGAGGGAATTTGTCCGTATTGTTTCTGCGTTAAGTTTCCTATAGTCGATTACCACACGAATTTTTCTTATACCGTTCTCCGAAGGAGATGATTTTTTTGGTACTACCCATATGGGGCTGTTATAAGGAGAATTGCTTTCGCGAATTATGCCGTTGTCTAGTAAAGTTTGGATCTCCAAGTTCACTTCGTTTTTAAATTGTTGGGGGTATCTGTAATTTCTGGTGTATATTGGTTGGTCTGTTTTGAGTGGAATTCTGTGCTTTAATAAATTTGTTTTTCTTAATTTTTCGTTTTCTTTCTTGATTACTCTTGGATATTTATTTAACAACTTAATAACCGTATGCTGATCGTTTTGATTAAGGTGCGAAATTCTTAAGTGTTCCTTTACGTTAATTATATTTAGTTCTTTTGAATTATTAATGTGACTATTTTCTGATCCGTAACTTCCATCATTGGTTTCATTATTATTATTTTCGTTTCTTATTCCCTTGTTAACATTATTACTTTGCGGTTTATTATTATTATCATAATTCATTTTATCGTTACTTTCCATTATTATTCCTTTATCATTACCTTTTAACTTTTCACTATTATTCTCATTATTTATTACGTTATTATTTTCCATTATTATTCCTTTATTATTTCCATTTTTTATTACATCATTATTTCCATTTTTTAATCCATTATTATTCTCATTTTTTAATCCATTATTATTTATTAACCTTTCATTATTATTTTCCATTATTATTCCTTTATTATTTCCATTTCTTATTACATCATTATTTCCATTTTTTATTCCATTATTATTTTCATTTTTTATTCCATTATTATTTTCATTTTTTAATCCATTATTATTTATTAACCTTTCATTATTATTTTCCATTATTATTCCTTTATTATTTCCATTTCTTATTACATCATTATTTCCATTTTTTATTCCATTATTATTTTCATTTTTTATTCCATTATTATTTTCATTTTTTAATCCATTATTATTTATTAACCTTTCATTATTATTTTCCATTTCCATTTTTCTATCATTTATTATCCTATTATTATTAGTTTCCATTTTCATTTCTTTACAATTTATTAATATTTTATTATTCTTTAGTCCGACGTTATAACCATTATTATTGTCCACTCTTATTTCTTTATCACTTATTAACATTTTATCATTATTACTATTATTATTTGTTTCATTTATTTTAGTTATTTTACCGTTTTTGATACGAAAATTTTCAATTAACATTTCATCACTATTTTCAAAGTTCATTTTCATCCCGATGGTTCTAATAGTGCCGATCCCGAGTAACAAATCATATTTTTTATTAAAATCAAAAATTTTACATTTAATTAATAGTTCTTTTTGTAATCCTAACCTAGGCGCGAGATCTATGAAGATCGCTCCGTCTCCCGCCTTGCTTCCGTTGGGTGTTTTAACAATAAATTTTTCCGGTAGTATTTTCGCGTCTTTCGGTACGGAATTTGGATTTATATAACTAATTTGCGATCCTGTATCAACCATCCATTTATTTCCCGTTAGGTCCGTAAATTCAACTAGATCATCACAAACGTTTAGGTAGTATTCGGCGGATCCGGTTCCGGCCTTCCTAGCTCTAAAAAATGTTCAAATTTCTCTTCTAGTTCCGCGATTCTCGATTTTAACTCGTAATTTTCATCTTCTAAATGATGCACCTCGTTGCTACGCACGGTTCGCATAGAAACAGTGTTTTGTGAGTTCGGATTAAACGGTTTTGAAGGGAACGGATTATGTCTTTTATCATTCTCCCGCCATTTATTTTTGTCATGCCAAGATTGTCGCGAATATTGCCTAGAAGGATTCTCTTCTGGCTTGAACGAATTTTGAGGCTGATGATAATTTCGGCTTTCGTGATAACGCGAGTTTTCAATAGGTTGTCGCCAGTCGCGATATTCCCGGTTGTAATTTTGATTAAACGGTTTTTTATAATTTTGATAGTTGTTATGATTCGGACGATTATTTTTATAATGTTCGTATCTTTTCTGTTCGAAGTTATTATTATTTCTTTTAAAATCTTTAATTGGTTGTTGACTATAATTTGAATATGTATTTTCCCTACGAGACATGTACAGTGTTTGGTCAAGTCCGTACAGTCTCTCCATTATGTCGCAACACCTATTGAGGATTGCATTTCTAATTTGGTCCACGTCAGTCAGTATCATGTGATTTAAGAAATCGGAGAGTGCCGGGTGTAAATTATGCAAAATATGGCTATTTATTTCCCTATCTTGACATCTTATCATAGCTGTTTTGTCTGTTATTTCGTCATCGAATTGAATTCTTGAGATTATTAAAGATCTAATTTTTGCGATTCTATTAATAAAGTCAATCGGATGTTCTTTTTTATACGGAAATGTGTGCATTAATTCTCTTTTTAACTGTTCTACCTGGACTCTTTGAATTGTTGAGTTAAATAATGAAGTAATTCTGATACCGATGTGAATGTATTTGTTAATAAGCAGTCCCTAGCAAATCCTTTTAGTTTTGATTTTACGATAGTTAATAATTGATCATGGTTTCTCTCTTTTAAGGTATTATTATCTGTACACACGTTATTATAAATTTGTTTTACATCATTTACAAAAAACACAACGTCGTATGGGTTACCATCGAATTCTGATAAATGGCCGTAATTTTCCTTAGTCATTTGATATGTGATTGCCATGCTTCTAGTTTGAATGTTCCTAACTTCAATTAATCTATCGGTGGTTTTTCCCATATACTTAAAATAAAATAAAAATAAAAATAAAATTAGTTACAAGATTATTATACCTCAAGTATTCTTCTTAAGATGCCTGACGTCCTCTTTGTAGTTTATAAAAATGTTCGGACTGGGGTGAAACTCTTGGAGTACCTGAGCTGCGTCTCGTAAGCGGTGCCTTCAGTCTGCTGTAGTACCAGAGGTCTTCTAATCGTTGCAGTATTCTTGATAGTGCACACGATGGAGTCTTCCTGTGGTCTTGAGACGGAACAATGGCTAAGTACGGTTACGATTCCCACAACTAGTCTAACCCAGTCCCTGTTCGGGCGCCAATTATAAACTCCGGACCGTGAAACTTCTTAAAAAAAATAACTTTATTGGTATAACAATCAGTACAATGGTTATAACATATCTAATAGAATAATGACGCGTACACTTGTAACGGAACTATACTATTGCATACCGGACTCTGTGTCTGTTCGCTGTCCTGCACTGGCCTATATATACTAGATAAGTAGTGGTGGGGTATTTATGCTGAGCTTGTGGTTTCTACTGGGGCGTCTGGTGTATAACTGTGCCTCAGATATCTTGACTTATTTTCATTCTACTATTATATTTTATTTTTTTCGCACTCATCTGAGTTATAAGCGACTAAAAAAAAAAAAAAAAAAAAAAGTAAAATTAATCTACATATACGATGCATAATGCAAAAAAAAATCTGGTGCGGGCAACACACAACTTTCACTTACCTCCATTTTTAAAATAAATGAAATAATTTTCAAATACTGTTACAGATGAAAATACGTGCAACTATAAAAGAATAAATTAAATTGAATTTATATAGAACATGTGTTTTTTTTTTTAAATCTATTATATCATTATCTAAAATAATCAGTTTTATCTTCTTTTCATCACTCTCTATTAACTTTTAAAAGCTTGTGATAGAGATGATATTTTTTTCTAAAACCTTTAGCTTTCCAACGGTATATCATACATGTATATTACTGCTCTTATGTTCAAAAACGAAAAATTGCATTAAAAAAATATTTTTTCTGTTTTCTCCTTTAGTTGGGTATCGAATTTATTCAATTTATATATTTACCTGTTTTTCATCAGCGTTAACAAGATAATCTAGTTATTATTATTGAATCTACAAAATTAAAGGTACTTTAGGGGAAGAAAATTTAAAATATCGGCATTTAAGCCCTGTCAGACCATTTTTATCCAAATAAAACCTACATGATATTAAAGCCCATTAAATTTTACATCGATATAGTGAGTTTAATTAAAATCGTCGGAACCGTTTTCGAGAAAATCGAAAAAAGGTGCAAAATGCATCGTATAAAGTGCCTCTTCTGGTAAGCTCATTTTGATAAAAAAAATGTTTTGTCACGTCTCGGGCGTATAGTTGTCTTAAATATGAAATTTCAGTTTCATAGGACTTAGCGTTTCCGCCCGGGATTTACCACACAGACACACACACACACACACACGCACAGACCTTTTTGCGGGACTTGGTTATTTGGACTCAGGGGACCCTAAAACGTGTATTTCCGTTGAAAACTGGAATTCGAAAATTTTCACGATCGCAATACTTCCCCTTACTATATAAAGTAAGTGAAAGTAAAAAGTGGTTATAGACAAATATCTTCAATAATGGACCCATATGATGAACTAACTAAAATATTTGCATATATACATTGAATAAATATATATAGTTTGGTACATTTAATATTTCATCCTTTTTTCCAACTTTCACTAACCTATATAACTGAATGCTGTGTTATGGAGCAAGCAGGTGAGTTTCCAAACCAAAAAAAGGCTTTACCACTACTTTTTGGGAAGCGTCACAACTATATGCAGCACAAAGTGGGTAATTACTAAAAAGGAGGAGACAAGGTTACTATCATTGGAAATTGACTTATGGAGGCGCTCTTGTGTCATATCTAGACTGCAGAATGTTTCCAACCAAACTATCAGGCGGAATGTCCAACAAGAAAATAATATTCTTAACGAAGTAGGTATACAAAATTTAAAATGGTTTCAACATCTACAAAGAATGACAGAGGAGCAATGGCCAAAGATGACCTTTCTCTATCAACCTATGGAAGGCGAAAAAGAGGAAGACCCAGGAAGAGATGGTCACAGGATGTGGAGGAAGGCATGGCTGCCAGAGGTCTTTAAGAGAGCTGGTTCGACTCAAAGAAGTGGCAAAAAAATTTAGGAACGGGAAACAAATAAGTTGTAAAAAAAAAAACTCGTCAATAAAATATATATAAAAAAAAAACAACTAACCTTTATGAATATATTGTACTCTGAAAATGAAAGTATTTTACTTTACAAAAAGTTTAGTTATTAACAAATATGCATAGTGTTATAAAAAGAAGTAATGGAATCTTGTCTTCAGATCTCAAGCTTCAAGGCTTAAGCCTTCTAAAATTTAACAACAAAAAATATAGTTTTTAAGAAATGATATTGGGCGATCCCAAGGAAATACATCACAGTGTAGGGCATTATTCTAAAAATATATTATCAAAATAACTAATAACAAATAATTTTTTTTTCTGTTATCTGTTAGTCACTTTCGAATGGTTTAATCGAATAAAAATAATAATAATAAAAATTGACATTCGCTTTTCTTACTGTATTTCATAAACGGATCATTGGATTTTCACCATGTTGACAATTTTCTGAATATTTTTAGGTAGACTAATATGAGAATCAGCGTGTAGTTTTT
Organism: Piezodorus guildinii; assembly: GCA_023052935.1. Classification (NCBI taxonomy): domain Eukaryota; kingdom Metazoa; phylum Arthropoda; class Insecta; order Hemiptera; family Pentatomidae; genus Piezodorus; species Piezodorus guildinii. The sequence continues at coordinate 7,397 of JAJSOM010000453.1, forward strand.
CTCCGCATTTCCTTTTGCTTTTCCGACTGTATTATTTAAATGGATTAATGGATTTACACCATTTAGAAAATTTTCCGACTATTTTTGGGTTAGGACATTAATAAAAAAACATAAAGTTATCTTTAGAATTTTCATTCTCTTTCCCGACTGTATCTTGTCAACGGATCAGTGAATTTTCACCATATCGATTACATTTCGAATATTTTGAGGTAGTATTCTATTCACCACTTGTTTCCTTCTCACCCATTAACTATCATATCTATTTCCGTTATATATCCTCACATGTAATTTTTAGAAAATTGTTCGACTATATTGGAGCAGGCTTTTAAGAATTTTCCTTCGATTTTCCGGCTGTATCTTGTAAATTTTTCATAAAACTTTGTGAGACCCACATCTCCACATTTAGTTATTGTTTTGTTTATACAGTTTTGAATTTTTTTATATTTACAGGATACAAGTTCCGCAATTCCGCGTCGCACAACGCGGATTTGCGGAACTTGTATCATCTGAATATAATTGAGTTAATAGCATCGCGGAGACTCAAATGGGCGAGTAAAGTTGTTGGGCTCGGTGAGGAACGGATTCTGAGAAATTTGGTATTCGCTGATCTGACTAGTAGGCGTCCGAAAGGTAGGCCGAAGCGTCGATGGGAGGATAACGTTAGGGCTGATCTCGGGGGCTTGGGCTTAAACGGTGAACATCGGACGAGTAGGCGGAGTTTGGTGGTATCGGCATCGAACCTTCGGGTTAGGTAAGCCTATTATTATTTATTAGTTTTGAATTTTAACAAAATAAAAAAATACTTGATTTTAAAAGTCCTAAAATTGATCTTTACATAGGAGTTCAATCAAAGTTATGTGATGCGAGAACTAGATTTTATCATATAGGTAAGAAGTGAAGAAAATCATCACCATTTTTTAACACAGTTCCAGAGCATCACTGAATTATGAGAATGGATATAATGAAGAAAAGATGATAATGGGAGACAATAATAGCGCTAATTGGAGGTAAGGGAGTGTTTGCTCTTAGCCGAGGGCCAGTAATCAGCTCCAAAGAGAGGAGGTCGAAGGGCAAATATCTTAATTAGCTCTGGCTCTTGGGCATCGGTTTTAGGCCTACATCTTTTCAGCTAGATCAACGTCCCTCCTAATGTTTATATTGCAAGTAGCAGGACAATACTTAGCTATATACACAAAAAAAATCTGATGCGGGCAACACAAGACTTTCACTTACCTCGACTGTTAAAATCAATCAGAAAACTATTAAAAAATATTTTAAGTTTTTTTTTTAATCTTCAAATTTTTTTATTCACACCTGTCAATAAATGTTGACAATCAGCGAATGTGATGATGAAGGAATAGTAGTTGGCGTGGTAGGCATGATGGAGAGAAGATGCCCAGCGGCACCTCTTCCTGGCGTGCTTCCTATAACGGATTTACCTTAGAAAGTCCCTCATCCAGCTTATTTTCAGTCTTCTGCGTCCGGCATATTACAAATGGCCATGCTTATTGATTTTAAGTTGATTTTTTTTAAACGTTTATTCTCTTTAGATGGAAATATATGATTTAGATTAAATAATATAACTATATTGAATTGTTAATCAGTAATAAGTTTATTCCCTATTCTTCACTTTATATTACCTTTTACAACTTTGTGTATCAAATAATAATTTTTTTCTAAAATCTCTCTCTTGCCAAAGGTATATTATACGTCTATATTACTGTTCTTATTACTGAAAATCTAAAAATTGCATAAAAAATTAGTTTTGTTCTTTTATCCCTTAGTTGGCCCAACTTGTATATTTACCCGTCCTTTATAAATGTCATTAGGATGATATGATTAATCTTTTTGAATGTACACAATAAAAGACTGATAAGAAGAAGAAAATTTAAAATATCGGCATTTAAGCCCTGTCAAACTATTTCAATCAGAATAAAACCTACATGGTGTTAAAGCCCATTAAATTTTACATCGGTATAACGAGTTTAATCAAAATTGTTATAGCCGTTTTGAGAAAATCCTAAATAGGTGCAAAATGTATGGTATAAAGTTGCACTTCTTTTTCTGATAAAGTTAGCCGATTTTGATGTAAAAGTTGCTGTAACATTTCGGGCGTATAGTTGTCTAAAATATGAAATTTAAGTTTCATAGGACTTCTCGTTTTTGCCCGCGAGTTACCACACACAGACCTTTTTGCGGCACTTGGTCATTTGGACTCAGGGGACCCTAAAAAGTGTATTTCCGTTGAAAACTGGAATTTGAAAGTTTTCACTATCGCAATAATTTCCCTAACTTTATATTCCATATACAGGTAAGTGAAAGTAAAAATATTGCGATAGTTTCGGATAAATACCGCGAACAGCAAGTAAAGAGTTTTTTTTGTATTATTTATTCGAGTCCTACATATGATACGGTTCTACATATGTGAAACGTTAACCCTCAAATTGTGAGAGGGAGAGGGTTATTTTTTTTGTAATCGAGTGTTAAGGTTCATAATTGATGATAATAAACCAAAATATATTTTAGGCATTATGGTAAATTTTAAGATAGTGGTTGCACAGCAAATAAATCACAAGAACAAATGATTTCCCTTTAACAGTCCCGTTGCGTTAGCCGATAGTTGCGGCTTGCGGCAATAATTCCTCTAGGGAATCAGTAATGGCCAAGTTTAAAATTTAC
>JAJSOM010000454.1:0-21156 GCA_023052935.1 Piezodorus guildinii
ACTAAAATCGCGATTCCCCCAAAACAGACAAGCTTTTAACAATCTCTGCAACCTTCACAAACGACTGGCCAAAAAAACTGAACAAAGAATTTTTTTATTAAAATGTCGAACCCATTCTGTTTTTGCAAAATTTATTGAGAACTGCATTAGTCAAGTCCCTTTGTCAAACTCCCTTACTTCCAAATTGACTCACTCATTAGACAAATACAAGAGAACGTTACTTAACTTAAAAATTAGGGAAACCATACAACAAATAGACCTCATAAACGACAATATCCGTTCCTTAAATTCCTCTTTACATCCTATTATAGGCGACCACAACATGGACAAACTTACTACCAGTATTCAAACAATTTTTGCATTCACCAAAAAACAGACAAAATTTTCCCTCGTTAAAAAATTTAAAACTATTTATGAAAAGAGTATCAATAAAAAACCGTATCCCAAAGGCTCGGATGATTGGATCAAAAATATTTCCTCTACCTCCGTTCCCACTAATGTTAATAATATTTTAAGCTTAGGTCCCAATTTTTCTACCTCTTCTTCTAATCCTTCTAAAATGATTCCCCAACTTATAACAGATCTTGAATATATTTATAAAGACGACATTTTCAAAATAACTGACGAAGACAAAGAAATTTCCCGATTGCGGATTAGCAACATGATTTCCAACCACCTCCAACACCCCAAACCTCTTTCGTCACTTTCCCCTCTCTTCTTCAAAGATCTTTCCTTAACCCGCTCATTCCTCAAATCAAACGACCAAATTATAGTAACTAAAGCTGACAAAGGTAACGTAACAGTTATTATAGACAGGACTGAGTACGATGACAAAATAAATTCACTTCTATCAGACCGGTCAACATACACACCCTCTACCCGTGACCCAACCCGTCCTCTCATGATAAAATTTAACCAACATATCAAAAATCTCTTTGATAATAAATTAATTAATCTATCTACATACAGAAACCTAATCTCTTATAATTCCTTACCCCCACGTCTGTATGGCCTTCCGAAAATTCACAAACCCGGCAATCCACTCCGTCCCATTATTTCAAACATCAATGCACCTTCCTCCAAACTCAGTAAATATCTTCTACCGTCACTAAAAATACTCAGCCGTACAAACTCCTACGACATTACAAACTCTCTTCTCCTCCGACAACAATTATTATCACTTAAAATCCCCCCTAACTACATTCTAACATCTTTTGACGCCGAAAGCTTATTCACAAATATTCCCATTGACAAAGTTCTCCATTTAGTTAAAAAACACTGGACCATTATCGAACCTCACACCACGCTAAATCTTTTTACTTACTTACAATCACTGGAACTTTGCTGCAAAACAGGATACCTCACTTTTAAGGGAAAATTTTACAATCAGGTCTCTGGACTAGCAATGGGAAACTGCCTAGTTCCAGATCTCTCTAATATTGTTCTCAATGACCTCCTGGATTCCATAACCAAAATTTATAAAGACGATATCTTTTTCATTAAGAAATATGTTGACGACCTCCTCCTAATAATAAACCCTGAAAAAATCCCAGATATCCTTAAATCCTTTAATTCCTATGATCCACGCCTTCGTAGTACAGTAGAAAAAGAAAACAACTCAAAAATTCCCTTTCTAGACTTACTGATAATAAAAAATACGGACGGTTCTATTTCCACTGATTGGTACACAAAATCCACCTATTCCGGTAGACTCCAATTTCAATTTCTTCTCCCAGCACCCATACCATCAAAAAATTAATGTTGCCCAAAATCTCATCCACCGTTGCCTTTCCTTATCTGATCCACAGTACCATCCTACCAATATCCAGCGTATTAAAAAGATCCTTACCTTAAACAGCTTCCCACTGAATATCATTAAAACAACTCATAAACTCATACAATAACGTAAAAACGACCATTACTCTCCCTACAATACAAGACCAAAATTCATCCACAATATTTCAATATAGATCCCTACCGTATATTCCACACCTGTCTGAAAATATTAAAAAATCCTTTAAATCTTCTTTACCCTCCCTAAAGCTAGGATTGAAGACCCAGAACAAACTTTCCCACCTCTTCACTAATACTAAAGACCCGATAAATCCTCTATATCGCTCAAATATTGTTTATAAAATACCTTGTTTAGATTGCGATGCGTCCTATGTGGGTGAAACCAAAAACTACTTAAAAACCCGCATATCTCAACATAAATCCTCCGTATCCTCTCGAAACCTTCTAGCCTCAAAACTCTCCGAACACTCCATAACTTTTAATCATTCATTTAACTTTCAAGATTGTTCCATTTTAGAGTCTGTTCCCAACCATAAAAAAAGACTCATCGCTGAATCCGTCCACATCCATCTCCAATCTAATCCTGTCAACCATAAAACTGACAAACAATGCATCTCCTCCACCTACAGCCATATATTAAATTCTCTTAAGTAATACAGCTTCCCATGTCCATCCCACTGTATACATTTTGTGTATTTATTGGTTTATTTTTTACTTATGTATGTATACATTTATTTTATATATGTATCTATTTCATTTGTTTCTGCACCTAGTAAATTCTTAATGGTTTTACAATTCAATTTATTCCTATTTGTAATTATTTTACTATTTTGTATCAACTATATGATCTGTCAATGATTGTTACTTATTATTATTTTTTCTCATAATATTTTCACTTGGTTAATTTTACTGTCTTATTATATGTACAATAATTATAAAAACGTTGGTTGGGAGGTAGTCAGTTTTACTACATATAGTTTATACATTATTATTCTTACTATTGTCTTATATTGTTTTTACTTCAACAATCTTGTTAAAACATCTTCTAATACCGTTATGATATTAATATTTTAGGTTTAATCTGAACACGTCCTTTTATGTTAATAATACAATTTTACTTGTTGTCAGATCCCGTCTAGAAATATGGTACGTATTTTCCATTTTACCCAACCTTTTGTACGTACTTTCCTATCTACCTGCCTATATTCCTTATTACCAAATTGTACCTAGTTTCCACTCGCCTACCAGACGGTACGTATCTCCACTGTACTCCATTTTTTAATGTTTTTTATTTCATGTAATTTTTTCTTATATATTTGTACATTATCTTTAGTCATTATCTGGTCTGTATAGCTCTCATTAGTATACCTTTATCATTGTAATTTAATTAATTGATTTCTTTACACATCTAGTTTTTTTTTTTTTTAATCTTATTTCAAATGTATCTTTTTTGTATCTTTTTAGCCCTGATGATGACCCACAATGGGGGTCGAAACGTTGGCAAACAATAAAATAGTTAAACTATTCAGTTGTTTCATTTAATGACCGCCACCCGGACTAATTCCTTCAATAATTCTCAACGTCAACTAATTATATCCACAATTAACTATTATTGTATTGTATCTTTTAAGTATGCAAATTTATTCAATGTACAAGTCCTCAAGTATTCTTTGCCGTCAATAGACAGTTATTGAAAAACCAAGCCCAGAGGAGGAACTTGTACTGGAGGCGATATCTGCCAAAACCGTTCACCCACTTCTTCTCTCACGGAGCTCGAGAACTTCAGAAGGGAGGAATTATGGAAACCATCTACAGGAGAATACCTAAGCTCAGCACTTTTTCTCCTGACAATGTATAAATACCCCACCCTATCCCTTCCTAGCATCAGTCTACATCCAGTCATGAATTAGTTCACACATAGTTATTATTTTGTAAATAGTCAGTTAGTAGTAGAAGTAGTACAATAGACATTCATGTAATTTTTGTTGTTTTTATCAAATAAACTTTTTTTTAAGTCGAAGTGAGTGCGGGAGATTTAATTGTCCCCTGAGTCCAAATAACCAAGTCCCGCAAAAAGGTCTGTGTGTGTGTGTGTGTGTGTGGTAACTCCCGGGCGGAAACGGTAAGTCCTATGAAACTGAAATTTCATATTTAAGACAACTATACGCCCGAGACGTGACAAAACTTTTTTCATCAAAATGAGCTTACCAGAAGAGGCACTTTATACCATGCATTTTTCACCTTTTTTCGATTTTCTCGATAACGGTTCCGACGATTTTGATTAAACTCGCTATATCGATGTAAAATTTAATGAGCTTTAATATCCTGTAGGTTTTATTTGGATAAAAATGGTCTGACAGGGCTTAAATGCCGATCTTTTAAATTTTCTTCCTCTAAAGTACCTTTAATTTTGTAGATTCAATAATCAGCTGTAAATCAATAATAGATCAGCTGATGTGCTCGATGATAACAGTCATACGTTACATCGTCTCTCAGATTTTTGCTTTTTTCAGTAGGAATTCGCTTGAATTCAGTCTGGAGGACATCACTAGACCTCAGGAATACTACGGCAGTGAATATTGGAGAAATTTCGGTAAGCAAAGTTATAATTTACTTTGTACAATCACGAAAAAGTGAAAGGAAAACTGATCAGCTGATTGCCGCTAGCTCGGCAAGCTCGGGCTTGCTTTTCTTTACTTATCTTTCTTTATCTTTAATTCTTATCTCATTATTTATTTATTATTTTCTTAATCAATGAGATATTTTCATCAAGTCATGTCCTCAAAGTCTGCAAGTAAAAGATCTAGATCTGCAGGTTCAAACTCGTCTCCCACAAAACAGAGACCCCGCCGTGAACAAAATAAAAAAATTATTCCACCAGCGACCGCGTCAGCTACCTCATTAGGATCTGAACCACAGCCCAGCACATCATCACAAGGAATAACTGATGAATCCCCGTTTTTTACACCGAATCCATTTCAGATCCTCCAAAATGAAAAAGAAACCATGGAATCTTTTCCTAAACCCAATGGAACCACTACCTCCACCAATATTTGTTAAAAATATTAAAAATTTTAAACTGATGTGTGCCCATTTAAACAAAGTAACTGATCCTAATAGTTATTATTGTATAAGTAGAACCAATGATACTAAAATATCTCCGACTACTGCTGAAACCTACAGAAAGATTGTAAAATATCTGACTGAGACCAACGGTGACTTTCATACTTATCAGCTGCGCCAGGAGAGAGCATTAAGGGTCGTAATCAGAAACCTACATTCCTCAACACCCGTTGAAGCTATCAAAGAAGAACTGACAGAATTAGGATTCCATGTGAGGCAAGTCACCAACGTTCTAAAAGATAAAAGTCCACTGCCTCTATTCTTCGTGGACTTGGAACCATCAGCAGGAGTCGAAAATATCTATGACCTCAGTAGACTGTACTATACCCGTGTAAAAGTTGAAAAACCTTACACAAAGAAAGAAATAGTTCAGTGCCATAACTGTCAGGCATATGGTCATACCAAAAGTTATTGCCATCACATACCACGCTGTGTGAAATGCGGTGAACAGCATAAATCAGAAGAATGTACAAGATCAAGATCTACACCCGCTGTATGTGCTCTGTGCCTCAAGGACCACCCGGCTAACTACAAGGGATGTGAAATCTACAAGAAACTCAGAACCAGATACCAAAAACCTCAGGATCCGAATGAAACAGCTGTACCAACCAGAAGCAGAAGAGAACCATCTAAACTTGTAAATTCTAACGTGTCATTTGCCCACTTGCTTGGAGGTGGAAACCAGAATCATGAAGTCGAGGCACTGCCGGAACAACGTTTTCCTCAACAATCTCAATCTATTGTACAGCAATCTATTCCTCAAAGTTTACCTGATCTTCAAAAAACTCCTCAACTTCGAATTTCTCATATCCCTTCACCATCAAACGTCACAGATCTTACCAGTCTAATGACATCGTTCATCTCCGAAATCAAATCTCTTGTTATGCCGCTTATATCGCTCCTTACAAATCTAGTATCAAATCGAATCCCTGCCTTGAAAAATCCTTAAATGACTTCACCTAACTCCTTATCCATTCTCCTTTGGAATGCGAATGGTGTTAGAAATCATACTGACGAACTGACAGCGTTGTTGCAAGACAAAATCAATCGATGTTGCACTTATAACTGAAACAAGACTAACGACTAAACAGTACTTCAAAATACCGCAATACATGACATACCGTACTGACCACCCAGACGGCAAAACCCATGCCGGTTCTGCTATCATTGTCCACCAATCCCTCGCTTATCATTTACTCCCACTTCCCACCTATGATTTCCTACACCAGCCATACAGCCTTTTACAAGCCCATAAGTTTATCCTTCCTGGATTCCTTAGGAAATCGTTTCATTCTGGGTGCAGACTTAAACGCCAAGCATCAGCAGTGGGTTCCAGAACCACGAATTCTCTGGGACGAAATTTGCTCCCCTACCTACTGGCCAACCGATCCTAACCGCAATCCTGACATCCTCGACTTCTTTATCCACAGCGGATTAGGCTCCCTCAACTTGTCTGTAACTCGCCTTGATGTAACTATCCTCAAATCATTGTCCACTGATCCTAAAAGTATCTCTCACTCCAATTCCAAAACCCATTCCACCATCATTCATCCGAGGCCCTGTCAACTGGAACCTTTTCCGCCAAATCCTGACCGATAATATTGACCTCAGAGTAACCCTCAAAACCCGAGATGACCTAGATAATTCCGTCTATTCCTTTACCACCGCCATCCAACAAGCTGTCTGGACTGCTTCCTCTCCTAAACACTCCAATATAAATCCAGACCAAAATCATTTTCCACAACCTATTATAGACCTCATCCACACCAAACGCCGAGCAAGATCATTATGGCAGCGCACCCGACACCCAACAGATCGTCGCTCCTATAACTTCTATTGTAGGCAATTGAAGAGGGAGTTGGCGACCTTCCGTTCCCAGTCCTTTAATTCCTATCTCTCTGCTCTATCAGCTCGTGATAATTCCCTGTGGAATGTCACGAAAAAGATCCTAAAATACCATCAAGTTTCCCATCCTCTCCGACGTGGTGATGACTCCTGGGCTGCGTCTGGTGAAGATAAAGCCGAGGAATTCGCCACACACCTCTCCAAAGTATTCACTCCTCACCCGGAATCCCACATCAATCACACCGCAAAAGTGCAAGACTTTCTTATGTCACCGATTCCACTTTCCCTACCTCCTAACGCTATTAATCCCTCTGAGGTAAAATATCTTCTCCAAAAACTGACCCTCCGTAAATCTCCTGGACACGATCTCCTTACTCCCCAGATACTCCGACAACTTCCGCAGAAAGTTATTATATTCCTTACTTATATTTACAACTGCATCCTACGCACCACCTATTTTCCTCTGTTATGGAAACATTCCACTATCATTCTTTTTCTAAAACCAGGCAAACCTTCCAACAACACTTCATCCTACAGCCTATTAGTCTACTCCCCATCCTCTCAAAAATCTTCGAAAGGCTTCTTCTTAAACGTATCCTATCCCTATTAGAATCTCAAAATCTTCCTTCCCATCAGTTTGGATTCCGTCCTCAGCATTCCACAGTTCAACAGGGGTTCCGAGTTGTAGACCATATTTCCTCAGCTCTTGAATGCAAAGAGTATTGTTCTGGTGCGTTTCTGGACATTGCGCAAGCATTTGACCGGGTATGGCACACTGGATTACTCTTCAACCTGAAAACCCATTTACCCCAGTCTCTATACCTCATTCTCCGATCCTATCTCTCAAACCGTTCCTTCCGAGTTCGCTGTGGTGAAGAATTTTCCCACCTTTATCCCGTTGAGGCCGGTGTTCCTCAAGGCAGCGTCTTGGGACCCGTCCTCTACATCCTTTACACTGCTGATATTCCTACACATCCTGATAACTTTCTGGCAACTTTTGCAGACGACACCGCCATCCTATCATCCAGTTCCAATCCTGAAACAGCATCCTTAAACCTTCAGAGACACCTTTTCCTTATCGAACACTGGTGTAATAACTGGCGTGTAAAGGTGAACGAAGCCTAATGTAAACACATAACCTTTACTCTTAGACGAAAATCCTGTCCGCCAGTTTATTTCAACTCATTACCAATTCCTCTCTCAGATTCAGTCCGGTATCTTGGCTTACTGTTAGACAAAAGATTGACTTGGAACCCACATACAAGACTTAAAAGACAAGAACTCAACCGACGATTCGGACAGTTATACCGACTACTCAACAGAAATCTAAACTTACAGTTGACAACAAATTATTAATCTACAAGACAATTCTGAAGCCCATCTGGACCTACGGACTTGAACTGTGGGGAACAGCTAAACGTACTAACATCAAACGCATTCAATCCTTTCAATCCAAAGTCCTCCGTACAATAGTAAATGCTCCTTATTATGTCTCCAACTATTCCTTGCACCACGACCTTAATGTTCCATTTATTTCAGACCTACTTCCATCCAAATTTTCCAAATTCCACCAGAACCTATTTCATCATCCTAATCCTCTAGCTCAATCCCTATCCAGCTCCACTCATCCATACAACCCACCTAGAAGGTTGAAACGGCAATGGCCCCGCGACCTTTTGTAAATATATTGGAGTTCTAGCACTGGCTAGATTCTCCACTCAATGTGATGTATGTATGAGTGTGTGTATGTGTATATAGGTATAAGTGAATTCTTGACTATTGTATTGATTCATTATTGTGTATATATTTTATTGTAATTTTATGCTGTGTAAATATTGTATGAATGTAGTATGTATGATATCTTTCAGCACTACTATTAATGTCCAAATTGGGACAGATTGTAATTTTACTCAATAAAAATTGTTGTTGAAAAAGATTATCTCTTGCCTAGAAAATATTACTTCTGAACTTAAAGATGCAAAAAACAAAGCAGAGGAACTTGAAAAAGAAAATCATCAGTTAAAAGAAAGATTAAAACATCTAGAGAGAATGGAAAGGAAAAATAATATAATAATGCTTAATGTACCTGAAAAAGAAGAATCCAGTGTCGAAAATGTGGTAGATGCTGTAAAATCGGTTTTATCAAGTGCTGAGGTCGATTTAACGAACGATTCAATCAATAACTGTTACAGACTAGGGAAGAAAATAAATGAAAATTCCAGACCAGTCCTAATTTCCCTAAATAGTTACTTATTAAAACAAGAAATTATGAATAAGAAAGAAGTATTTAGAGAAAATAACATTATTGTAAAACATGATAGAACAATTGAAGAAAGAGAAGAGGGGAAGCGCATATATACTTACTTAAAAAGATTATGCAATTTAGATTCTTCTGTTACATATAAGAGACATTTTTTTAAAGTTAAGGAAACAGATATCACATTTCGGAGATTGAAGAACTTTTAGCGAAGGGAGGCTTCCGTTTAATTCATCACCAACTAAAGAAAATAAACGAAAAAAAATAGAAGACAAATTTGAACAGTTTCGATTTCGTGACAAAACAGCAAAACAAAACCAGTAGCCAGTTCGGAAAAAGATTGAATCAAGGGGAACTAGGAAGGAACCACAATCGGCTATCTCAGGACAAATCTATTTGGAAATTGAAAAAAGATAAACTAAATTATCGATCAACTGGGCAGCCTGGGACGCATGTAAATACTAAAAGCTCCACGAAGTTAGAAGAATTAAGAATATTATCCTATAATGTACATGGATTAGCCTCTAAAAACCAAAGTTTTTTCGATTTTGTAACAAATTTTGATGTAATATTTTTGTGTGAAACATTTCTAGAAAAACATGCTATAGAAAAATTCAAAAAATATTATACAAATTTTGATCTAAAATGGATTCCGGCAAAAAGGGAAGTAAAATTTGGTAGGGCGAGTGGTTGTTGTATATTAGGAATAAAGGAATCCTTAAAAATAAATAATTTTGCGGTATTTACACAAATTTTAGACAGAGATGTTATAAAAATTAGTATAAAACACAAGATCGTTCATTTAATACCGGCATATTTAAATAAATGGGAGGAGGATTTTTCAATGTTAGTCGAAATACTAGACATAAAAAACCTAAATTATATAGTTATCGGAGATCTAAACTCCAGAACTGGAAATTTACAAAAACTCCCCAAAAATAGCCTTAAATTTCAAACTACAGCCATTAGTCCACATAGGAACTCTAAAGATAAAATTTTGGATACCAGAGGGAAAAAGGTGATTGAAGTATTAGAGACGTATGATCTAGTGATATTAAATGGCAGAGTGAAAAATGATTCAAAAGGAGAATTAACATTTATCACCCCAAAAGGCTCATCAGTAATCGATTATTGTTGTGTCTCTAGAGACATATTATCGTTAATAAAAGATTTTACAGTCGGAACTGAAATTTTCTCGGATCACATGCCGATAGTCGTGACACTAGAAATGGAATTAAATAGCAACTATGAAAATACAGTCAAACTACCCCCAAAATTAAACTGGGCATTAGAAATAAAGGAAAAATATCAGGGTAATTTTTTTCAATTTCCAAATAGATTTGTCCTGAGATAGCCGATTGTGGTTCCTTCCTAGTTCCCCTTGATTCAATCTTTTTCCGAACTGGCTACTGGTTTTGTTTTGCTGTTTTGTCACGAAATCGAAACTGTTCAAATTTGTCTTCTATTTTTTTTCGTTTATTTTCTTTAGTTGGTGATGAATTAAACGGAAGCCTCCCTTCGCTAAAAGTTCTTTGCTAAATTTAAATTCGCTATTAAATCTCTTTCTTCTCCGCTATTTGTATATGTCCTGATGATTTATCCCTAACCATAAAGGGACTTCAATTAAAGTTGAATGAGCCCTGTTGATGAGCCCTAAAGAATTAGGATGGTTTGGAGTCGTATAATAAGCTTCTATTCCTAAATTTTCTAATAAATTCTGCACTAAATTATTTTTATATTCTTTTCCGTTATCCATTTTGATTCTAATTGGATATGCATATAAACTAATATTTTGATAACTTGAAAAACGTGCATTGTTGATGTTACTTCTGCATACATTCTTTGAAAATGATCATATTTACATGTTTACGCTCAAATGTAAGTACATCTTATTCTTCGAATGGTCTCAGTGGTGTCTTCAATTTGATTTATAGGCTTCTGTCAATTTTTTTTTTTTTTTTTTTTACTTGTTTATAGAGATAATACAATCTGCACCTTCTGGGCAAGAATTGAGAAAAATCATTCATACCATATGTACATGTAAAAATTAAGAAAAAAAATTAATAAAGACTAAACAAATAAAGAAAAAATATACACAAATAATAGTACATAAGAAAATATATACATCTTGTTCACATCATACCATTCAATATTACAAACTGCTGGATCCTGAATCAAACTCGAAACACTATGGATTCGAGCACATGCAGAAGTCAGCGCTTCATAGCTGCGTCACTGGTCTTGAGTGCCCGTGAGCGCCAGGCGTGGCACATACACTCAGGCATGAGTGGGAGCTGGCCATTGCTACACTCAATAACATAATTACAATAGATCTTGCCACTGCGCTCAATACAGGAGGTTATGATGTTTGGAACTAATTCTGTCATATTTAGTGACTCTACAAATTTTACATTTATTTATGAATTGATAATTTCTTCTTTCATACGAGGAAAATAATAGTTTCTTTTCATTTCTCATACGTTTCCAAAACTCCTCTGTGAAAGGATTTTCCTTCGTGATAATTATTAATTAATTCCATTTGTTCCTCTTTTTTGTCTATATTTAGTACTTTAGTTTTATATCTTTTAATTTTAACATTGGGAAAGTTTTCCATAATTAAGGAAGATATTTTATTAAATATTGCTTCAAATTCGTGTCTTACGGATTCGACAGTTGGTTCGCAGAATACTCCGTAGACTTTATTAGGTCTTAATATTTCTATTAGAATTTCTTCCAAATCGTTACTCCAAGGATATGCCGTTTGAATATAATATATATTTTTGCCAAAAGTTTTCTCAAGTCTAATTTGTTTTCCACCCCTTTGAATAAATATTTGATTCTTTTCTATATTTATAGGTTTAGACTCGTCTGCAATAAATATTTGTTCGTTACTACTCTCTTGAGAATGTTGTGTATTTAAACTTTCGTTATCAAAATTTGGATTATTTATTTCATTTTGATCTTCTATTTCAATAATATTATCTTCTATCTCATCATCATTATTTTCTAAATATGATTCATCAAAATCAAAACCTTCTGGAGATGTCAGTGGCATTTGAGATGTTTCACCTAATATTTTATCTAATTCCATCGCTGAATCTGAATTTAAATCATGATTTGTTATGGCATTAATTTTATTTATTTTGATTCTACTTAATGCATATGCAACATGGTTAGTTTTGCCCTCTATATATTTGATTTCGAAATCATATTCATGAAGATAAAAAATCCATTTCATGATTCTTGTGTTATTATTTTTCATTGTGAATAACCACTGTAATGGTTTGTGGTCAGTCTGAATTATAAATTTTGCTCCATACAAGTAGGGTCTAAAATGTTTCGTAGCATATACTATAGCTAAAAGTTCTTTTTCAATAGTTGAGTATTTCTGCTCAGTATCATTAAGTGTTCTCGAAACAAATGCTATGGGATGTTCTCTACCATCAGAATTTACTTGCGATAAAACACATCCAACGGCGAATTGACTTGCATCTGTAGTAACTATCATTGGCAAATCAAAATTTGGGTATGCCAATATTGGTGCATTCATAAGATGTATTTTTAATTGTTCAAATGCTTCTTTATAATTTTCTGGAATAATATTTTCTTTATGTTTAAGTTGTTGCGTTAGAGGTTTTGCTATATTTGCATAATTTTAATTGAATTTTCTATAATATCCTGATAATCCTAAAAATTGTCTGATTTCTTTTTCAGTTTTTGGTAAAGGAAATTTCGCTATTGCCTCTAATTTAGAAGGGTTTGTTTTTATACCTTCTGGGGTTAGAATATATCCTAAGAATGGTAGTTCTTCTTTAAAAAACTCAGTCTTGTCTAATTGAATAACAAGATTATGCCTAGCTAAAGTTTTAAATACATTTTCCAGATGTTTTAGATGCTCTTCTATTGTTTTTGAATATATTATTATATCATCTACGTTAACTAAAGCGTTAGGCACATTGGCAATCATTGCATTCATTGCCCTTTGAAATGTTGGTGGGGCATTACTACGACCGAAAGGCATTCTAACATATTCATAATGTCCATTTTCTGTAGAAAAAGCAGTCTTTTCGATAGAGTCTTCAGACATTTCGATTTGGTGGAATCCTGAGTCCAAATCAATTGTTGAAAATATTTTGGCTCCTTCTAATTTGTTAAGCAGATCTTCAATATTTGGAAGTGGAAATTTATCCTTGATTGTTTGCTCGTTTAGTTTTCTGTAATCTATTACCAATCTATATTTTTTTTTACCACTCGCGTCAAGCTTTTTCGGAACCAACATTGATGGTGAGTTATAGGGTGAGTTGCTTTCCCTTATGATGTTTTGAGTTAATAATTTTTGGATTTGGTTATCCATTTCTGATCTTAATTAGGGTGCTACTCTATAACATCTTGAGTAAATGGGTTTAGCCGTTTTTAGTTTAATATGGCATTTTAGTAAGTTTGTAGATGGTAATTTTTCATCATTAGTTATCATAATAGAAGGATATTTTCCTATTATTTTTATTAAATTTTCCTTAGTTTCGTTTTCCATATGTTCAGTTCTTACAATATTTTCTATCACGTTTAAATCTCTTATTACATTTACATTATTATTATCATCTATAATTTTTCCATTAATTATACATTTTTCTCTTATTTGGAGTTTTATTTCTTCTCCTATATTCATTTTTATTCCTATCTTTCTCATTGATTTCATACCAAGAAGGAAATCAAATCCTTCACAAAAATTATATATCTTAAAAGTAACTAATGTGGTTTTAGGCGGAATCGCTCGACTATTGATCAAATATTTTCCTTACGTCAAATATTAGAGAAGAAGCTGGAATACAACGGTGTAGTCCATCAACTTTATATAGATTTTAAAAAGGCTTATGATTCCATAGACCGTCAGAAGCTATATAACATCATGATTGAACAGGGGATACCTAAAAAGTTAGTAAACCTAGTAGAGATGTGTTTGTCGGAAACATTTCATAAAGTTAGAATCGGTCATAATTACTCCGAGAGATTTGAGGTGCGATCGGGTTTGAAACAGGGTGACTCCCTTTCACCTGTTTTGTTTAATATAGCCTTAGAGTATGTCATAGAAAAGGTGATGTGTACCGAGAAAGGCTTAAATATGGGTGACAAGATTCCGGTTTTGGGGTATGCCGATGATTTGGTACTACTAGGTGAAGACACGGAAACTATACAACTAAATACAAGTGTTTTAATAAAAGCCGGTAAACAAATAGGTCTCGAATTAAATACCGATAAGACGAAATATATGATTAGTTGCAGAAATGGTGGCGATCTTGATGATATTAATATTTCAGGTCATACTTTTGAACACGTAGAGAAATTCAAGTATTTAGGTTCAATGATAACAAGAAAAAATGAAATCCAAGAAGAAATAAAGTCCCGGTTAAAGGTGGGAAATGCGTGTTATTATTCGGTTGCTAAATTGCTTAGCTCGCGGCTTCTATCTAAAAACTTAAAGGTTAGAATTTATAAAACTATTATTCTTCCAACGGTTCTTTACGGATGCGAAACATGGCCGCTTACTTTGAAGGATGAACAACGGCTTAGGGTTTTCGAGAATAAGGTACTGCGTAAAATATTTGGTCCGAAGAGAGATGAGGCCACTGGGGAGTTTAGAAGGTTGCACAACGCGGAATTGCGGAGTTTGTACTCTGTGAATATAATTGAGTTGATAGCATCGCGGAGACTCAAATGGGCGCGTAAAGTTGTTGGGCTTAGTGAGGAACGGATTCCGATAAAGTTGGTATTCGCTGAATCGACTGGTAGGCGTCCGACAGGTAGGCCGAAGCGTCGATGGGAGGATTGCATTAAGGCTGATCTCGGGGGCTTGGGCTTGACCGGTCAACATTGGACGAGTCTGTGCAGGCGAAGTTTGGTGGTATCGGCATCGAACCTTCGGGTTCGGTAAGCCTATTATTATTATTATTATAAAAGTAACTAACAGTTCATCTTTTAACCCAAGTCGCGGTCCAATGTTTAAGGTAACATTTCCATGTCCTTTTTTCATGCCGGCTGGTGTTTTTATGATAAACTCTTCCGATTGTATTTTAATTCCCTCGGGTAAGGAATTGGGGTTAATACAATTAATTTGTGCTCCAGTGTCGATAAGCCATTCCTTACCAAATTTGTCAGTAAAGTGAGCATCCTTTTCGTTGTCAATAAGATTCAAGTTGAATCTCGGGATGTCCCTCCATGAACTAAAAAATGTTCGAGCTTTTCTTATAATTCATACTCTTCCTTTTCCAATTTTTCATTTTTTTCTAATAATGCTCTATTGGTCGGTTCTTCGAAACATCTGACATTATCAACGGATTTCATTGAAACCGTATTTTGAGAATCCGGTTTAAAAGGTTTGGAAGGGAATTGCTCGTTGTATGTTTTATCATTTCTTTTCCAATTGTCCTTTTCATGCCATGCTTGCGGTTTATAATTGTGTCTTTCATGCCATACTTGTTGTTTATAATTGTCTCTTCCTTGCCATACTTGTGGTTTATCTCTATGAAAATCATAACCGTGATTTCTGTTTTCATATTTTCTATAATGTTCGTATCTATGACGGTCATCATTATTGTACCTATAGTACCCCTTTTCTTCATTTTTATAATTTTCCGACTTATGATGCTTTTCGTGTTTATGATTTTCATTTTTATTAAACTGTGGTTTATCATGTTTATTACCGTGTCTTTTTGGAAATAATTGCTGCAGTAATGGCAAGCCTTCATTTTGTAATTTTATTCTAAGCTTGACTAAATCTTTTGGATCAAAAATGCGCATATAGTTGCCATGATATTACATGGTGAGTAATCCTTTCTTTGGTGTAATTTATCTGGCTATCATGGTAATTAATGTCATGATCTAATCTGATTCTAGCGATTAGAACTGATAATGCTGATTCTGTTAAATATCGATTGTATATGTAAAGATAGTTGTGGCACTGAACTTCCACCTAGGTGTACAGCTGCCCAACAACAAACAGTACAGTCCAGTTGGTAGCGTCCCCTGCGCCATGTTGTTTGTGTATATAGCAGTAATAAACAAGCTGTCTAGTACAAGGTTCTTTTATTCCACTGCCTAATACTCTATAACTTTAATAGGTTATGGGCCCAGAGTATTTTTGTGCAGAGCATAGTATTTGTGTATAGTGTCAACGCGTAGTCGCGAAGTGATATTATTTTATTAGTGAATTTTGTTTACCGGTACTATGGCGTCAGTTACTACTTCAGGAGTTCCAGTACTCGTCGGAACAAGTTTTAACAGCTGGTTTTTCAGAATGTCGTCTATTTTGGAAAGAGAACAGGTAAAAGATGTGTTGGAAGCAGATCCTCCTACCTCTAGTGCTGAGAAAAGGGAATTTCTCATTAAAGACTCGAAGGCAAAGTCCATCATTATCCAAGGCATTTCAGATAAACATCTGGAAATAATCATGGATTGCCAAAGTTCCAAGGAAATGATAAATGCTTTAAAGAAGGTTTTTGTCAGATCTACCTCTTTTTCAAAATTGACTTGGTACAGAAAGTTGATGGGCCTGAAATATTCTCTTCAAGGAAATATGGAAGAACATTTTTTGGCATTTGATACCATTATCCGAAACCTTCAAGAACAAGGCACAGTTCTAGGAGAGTCAGACAAGGTATGTCACCTTTTGATGTCTTTACCAGATGAATTCAACACAGTTGTGACAGCTCTAGAAACTAATTTAGAAGTCCAAATGGATTTTGTGAGAGCCAGACTTCTAGATACAGATACAAAGTTAAAGTCAAAGTCATCAGCTAGTGCATCATCATCAGAAGTATCATTTAAAGCACAGAGTGGTTGTTTTATATGTGGGGATAAAAGACATTTCAAGGCACAATGTCCCAAAAATAAGCAGAACCGTGGAAGTAAATCTTTTAATAGAAGCTTTCGTGGGAAAAGAAGAGGAACAATCCAGGGAAATACGGCAGATGTAGATGAAGAAGTTGTAATGGTGGCCCTAAATTGTGGTAATATTAAACTATCATCTAACAATGTGTTTTTAGTCGATTCAGGTGTGAGTAACCATCTTTTTAAGGCAGAATTGGAACCCCTTTTGTCAAATGTTTCGAATCTTGATCATGATGTTGCCATACATATAGCTAATGGTGATAAAATGTTTACTAGAAAAGAAGGTACCCTAAGAGTAACCTCTCAAGGTAGGATTGTAAACATTAAAGGTTTAATAGTCCCGGGGTTAAAACATAATTTATTATCAGTGAGTGCAGTTACCTCAAAAGGCTTAAAAGTGATTACAGATTCTAAGGAGATGAAAATCTGCGGAAGAAATTTTAAGCTGAGTTGTCCACGAGTGAATGGATTGTACATATTTACGTTTGATGAACCCAGTGATAATCAAGTCAAGTGCAACATTACAAGTGCTACGGATGGAGATTTATGGCATAAACGGCTAGGACATTTGAATCGGCATGGACTCAAAAGTTTAGGATTACCCTATAATGACAAGAAGTGTTCGGCATGCATTGAAGGTAAGGCTACTAGACAGCCCTTTTCAAATAATAGGAAACGCACTTCAAAGGTTGGTGAATTAATTCACTCTGATATATGTGGTCCTTTCAATCCTGAATCAGTTGAAGGCCATAGGTATATGCAGGTGATTTTAGACGACTTTACTCATTTTGTGTACGTTAAACTTCTCCATATGAAAAGCGAAGCTGAAACAAACCTGATGGATTATATAGCGGAACTAGAAAGGCAACAGGGTGTCCCAGTGAAAAGGCTACGTTTAGATAATGGAGGAGAATTTACGTCTAAATTTTTTCAAAAATATTGTTCAGATAAAGGTATAAAATTAGAATATTCTTTGCCATATAGCCCTCAAATGAACGGAAAGAGCGAAAGAATGAATAGGACACTATTAGATATGATGCGTACTAAGGTATCAGATTCCGGCATCCCCAAGTTCTTGTGGGGGGAAGCAGCTCGATGTTGTGCTTATGAACTGAATAGGTCACCTACTTCAGCCTTAAATAAAGGTGAAACTCCCTCATTAATATGGAATGGCAGAAATGATCTGTCTAAACTTCGTATATTTGGTTGCCGAGCATGGCCTACCATTCTTCCTAAAGGTTCCAAATTGGATCCCAGAAGCAAGGAGGGGGTGATGGTTATTGTGGTGGTGGGTATAGGATTTGGTTGCCAGATGAGCAGAAAGTTATTAGATCTAGAGATGTGATATTCGAGGAGAGCCAAATGCCCTATAAAGAAGTTAAAAATGTACCTATTGTCTATCATAATAGTGGTGGAAGCTATGAAGAGGGAAGGAAAAATGGTGAAGAGAATAACACTAATATTTCAGAGCAGCCAGAAGATACTTCTAGACCTCAGAATGATTGTAATCCAGAGCAGTCAGAAAACCCTTCAAGACTTCAGAATGAAGAATCCAATCCAGAGCATTCAGAAGAAACTTCTAGACCTCAGAGAAACCGGTCAAAACCTCATTTCCTAAATGATTATGAGTTATATAATGCATACTGTATGGTAAGCCGATCAGATGGAGTTCCATCATCTTATGAGGATGCTAATAAAAAGGAGGAATGGCAGGAAGCCATTATTAAAGAATTAAAAGCTCATGAGAAGATGAACACTTGGTCTGAAGAGGAAGCACCGAATGGAAGCGGAGTACATTGCAGCAGGAATGGCATCACAGGAAATTGTGAGTTTAAGTGGAATAATTAGTGAGTTCAGTGGTGAAACAGTAAGTGGAAAACTGTTGGTGGATAACACTAGTGCTATAGCTTTTATAAAGAATTGTGAAAACTCTAAACGAGCAAAACACATTGATATAAAATTCCATTTTGTTAAAGATCTTATTTCCAAAGAAATAATATCTGTGGAACACATCAATTCTGACCGCAATGTGGCAGATTTGTTCACAAAACCACTTGCCTTTGATAAGTTTCAAATGTTTCGGAAGGCTTTAATTAATTAATATATTAATGTCATGTATGTATATTGTGCTAAAATTGTTGTGTAGAATTTTGTAGTAGAATAATATTTTTACTTGTTTTGTATGTGAGATACAATTGAATATTTACTTGTGTATGTATATATTTGAAAACATTCAATTGAGGGGGTGTGTTTAAATAACGATTGTATATGCAAAGATAGTTGTGGCACTGAACTTCCACCTAGGTGTACAGCTGCCCAACAACAAACAGTACAGTCCAGTTGGTAGCGTCCCCTGCGCCATGTTGTTTGTGTATATAGCAGTAATAAACAAGCTGTCTAGTACAAGGTTCTTTTATTCCACTGCCTAATACTCTATAACTTTAATAGATTCAACCCTATTGATGAATTCGATTGGGTGTTCATACTTAAATGGACGCATTGACATTAATTCATGGTCTAATTGACAAATTGTTTTCTGATCTCTGTAATTATTTTCAATAAAATTTAATAGTTCATCTAAATTAACAAAATGCTGCGATCTGATATGATTTTTTGCTTCCCCCTTAATTTTTGATTTAATTTTATTTAAAAGAGCAGCGTGATTTTCAAATGCTAAGGTATTATCCGCTTTACAAACATAATTAAAAACTGCCCTAACCTCACTTAAAAATTCATAAACCTCACTAGAGTCACCATAAAAATCCTGTATATGGTCATAGTCCATAGCAGTCATTTTATAAGTCACCTTTGGTGGTTGTTGTGGTTGTGGTGGTGGTAACGGTTGTGGAGGTTGTATTTGTGCATGTAATTGTTGTTATTCGTCAGTCATTTTTGGAGTGTAAGTTTTTAATTTACTTGGTTTTAAATGAAATGGCATAAAATTATTAAAAAATTAAAATTTAAAAAAAATATGTGTAACAAAACAATAACAAAAACAAAAAATGGTTTACAAAAAAAAATTTTGAATTTTGTACCTCAAGTATTCTTTTTCTTAAGCCTCGTGAAGTAGCTGGATCTAATAAAATTCTTGACCCGTTTGAAGTGTTGCACACACCTTGAAGCAGCCAGTCCCAGATTCTGTTGTCCAATGACAATTTCTTCGAATCTTCTTCGAATCGAGCCTGACACTCAGAGTGTTACCTAAAGGCAATCTCAAACTCTTCTTTCTTCAAGTTATTACGGGTCCCTTCGTTCGGGCGCCAATTAAATCTCCCGCACTCACTTCGACTTAAAAAAAAGTTTATTTGATAAAAACAACAAAAATTACATGAATGTCTATTGCACTACTTCTACTACTAACTGACTATTTACAAAATAATGACTATGTGTGAACTAATTCATGACTGGATGTAGACTGATGCTAGGAAGGGATAGGGTGGGGTATTTATACATTGTCAGGAGAAAAAGTGCTAAGCTTAGGTATTCTCCTGTAGATGGTTTCCATAATTGACCCTAAAACGTTGAAAACTGGAATTCGAAAATTTTTCACGATCGCAATACTTCCCCTTACTATATATAGTAAGTGAAAGTAATAAATTAAATTAAATTTCTATAGAAACACATGTTTCATTAAAAAATCTATTATATTATTATCTAAAGTAATCAGATAGTTTTATGTTCATTTCATCACTCTCTTTTTAATTTTAAAAGCTTGTGTATGAGATGACATTTTTTCTAAAATCTTTACTTTCCAACGGTATATCATAAAATGTATATTACTGCTCTTATGTTCAAAAACGAAAAATTGCATTAAAAAAATTTTTTTTATGTTTTCTCCTTTAGTTGGGTATCGAATTTATTCAATTTATATATTTACCTGTTTTTCATCAGCGTTAACAAGATAATCAAGTTATTATTATTGAATCTACAAAATTAAAGGTACTTTAGAGGAAGAAAATTTAAAAATCGGCATTTAAGCCCTGTCAGACCATTTTTATCCAAATAAAACCTACAGGATATTAAAGCTCATTTAAATTTTACATCGATATAGCGAGTTTAATCAAAATCGTCGGAACCGTTTTTGAGAAAATCGAAAAAAGGTGAAAAATGCATGGTTAAAGTGCCTCTTCTGGTAAGCTCATTTTGATGAAAAAAGTTTTGTCACGTCTCGGGGGTATAGTTGTCTTAAAAATGAAATTTCAGTTTCATAGGACTTTTCCGTTTCCGCCGGGAGTTACCCCACACACACACAC
>JAJSOM010000456.1:0-10535 GCA_023052935.1 Piezodorus guildinii
ATAAACTTATTAAAAACAAAATTTTAAATAATCTGTAGCACAAATTAAAGATATTGATCATTAGATCACAGCTCCTTTAATTTTCCCTTTTTCCTTTGACCGAAGACTTGTGTCTTGGCAAAAGTAACATTTATTGCAAGTAAGTGAATCACTGTTTTATTGACTAATCAGATATTCTTAAAGATCCATTTTTAAATCATACATCAGTTAGAGGTAAAGGTATATTTTACTATGTGATAACGGACTTTTATATAAACCATTTTAACTTTTATTACCGTCCGATGAGCCATAGTAGCATAAAAAGATGTTAAATGAATAAACAAACAGATAACTTTTATTGACATACTCTTTCTGCTCTAAGTTCTATCTGATGTGTCTTATTGCTCTTTGGAATACTGCCGTTCTCAATAGTGCAACCTCCACCTGTGTTAATGTTATGTTTATTTTATTGGTGATTGTTTATGTAGAGAACTTGTTATAATGGAAACTGATGGTAATATTTGTAATAATGATTATTATTGTTATGATATGTTCTCAGCTTAGTCCTGATATTATGGAGTTTTGTAAAAATATAGTGTTTCTATTATGAGTAATAATTAATATTAAGCACCTTTTATGAAAAATATTTGTACCTATTAATATTGAATATAATTTTGGTTGTCCTTTCTTAGGCACCAGTCCTGTTGACCCTTTAAAGATAGAAGAACAAGACCCTTTACGGATAGAATCAGGTGAGATCTTGTAATTTTGTCTTGTAGTTAATTGATTGTGAATATCCAGTTCTCAAGTTTAAAATATTATATTATTATTTATTAGATACTAGTCCTGTTGACCCTTTAAAGATAGATGAACAAGACCCTTTACGTATGGAATCAGGTGAGATCTTATAAATTTTTCTTGTATTTTTTAACTTTTAGTTTTATTTTTATTTTTAACTTCTTTAGTTATGTGATAGTGAAAGATATATCTATTAACATTTTATAATTATACCTCATTGTAAGTAGATAGATTTTTTACTATTTATGATTCATTACAGATGAGGTCTTAGTTTCGATGAAGTCAGAAGTGGACCCACTTCACCTGAGCTCAAGTAAAATAAGTGAGTAATCATTAAATTTTATATTTTATTGTCTATTGATAGTCAGAAAGTAAATTCCAACTTCTAAAGTTTTCTTTCACATGTCATATAATCTTCATAGTTTTAGAGTATGGTTTCGAGAAAACCATTCCAATTTTAATTTTCAATTTTATTTTTAACATCTTTAGTTATGTGATAGTGAAATATTCATCTATTAACATTTTATAATTATAATTCATTGTAGGTAGATAGACCATTCACTAATAATTAGCTTAGGTCTAGTCTTTGTATATTTCAGTGTTTAAAATGGAAAAAATAGGCCGGTATAATTATATGACGAAAATTTAGAGACATTAACATATGAGTACTTAAAATAATCATGAAAATAGTAGATTTTGAAAGTTAAAATGTATGAAAATTTGAAGCCTTACCCCATAAAATGAAACTTAAAATATTGTAAATAGATGTGTTAGTATTTTAAAATTTAACTCTAATATAAGAACAATTTTGGTTTCCATAAATGTGTGACAATTTTATTACATGTTGCTACATATAAGGAATATTCAGATTATGGTTTTTTATTACCATTAAGCGTTTCTTAGGTTCTATTTCATAGAATAATGTTTCCTTATTTGTTAGTTTTTGTTTTATTGTGCGTTTAGAGGATAGATTATCTTAGTGTTATTTTTAAGAAACATAAAGTTGTTGCTATAACCATAAGTTTTACACATTTTTAATTATATTAATCTGTTTAATGATGTGAACTTTCAGGTTCGGGCAATACTAATGTCAAAAGAGTAAAACTAAACAAAAGTCCGAAACGTGAGTTGAGTTTTATTAACTTGAGAATAATGAAAATTACCTATTGTTTTCAGTTGGTTATAGTTGTTTTTCTGTTTTTAGTTTGTGAAATTTACATAAAGCAGGAACCTCTTGAAGAAGAAAATCAATCTAATTGTGGTAATTAATTCTTACAATTTTGTTATAATTTAATTTAGTGTAAATATTGTTATGAATATCACGGTAATATTAAAAGAAGATCAACATCTCAAGGTTTTCGAAAATAAGGTTCTACATTAAACTTTTGGCCCAAAGAGAGTAAAGTCACTGGAGGATTCAGAAGGCTAAACAATGTGGAATTGCGGAGCTTGTATCCCACTGGTTTAAATGAAGTTGTTATATAGGGGCAGCTCGGATGAGCATCCAAAAGGTATCCTAAGGCCTAGGTGGGAGGATTGTGTTGATTTGGTCTTGGATGGTAGTCATTGGATTGACCTGTGCAGGCAAATAATAGTTGTATCGTTGTTGAACCTTTAGGCTTACTAAGCCTATTATTTTTTATGAATTTTTGGACTTAAACTTATTACAATTTTATGAAGTTCACTCATTCCTCAATTGAAATTTAGGTGGTACTAAAAACATAATATCTAATATATTTGAAAAACTCTTACTAACCAGATTATTGAAACATATCGGCCAACATAACCTTATCCCCATACAACAGTTCAGATTCAGAGCCAAACACTCAACTATAGTTCAACTAGCCTCACTTAGAGACTGCATTATTGTTTACAAACCTGTCATTTTTCCTATATTGACCTATTTTGCCCCAGTCTAGAGTTACACATGCGATTCCAACTACTAGAAAATGGATATGGTTCTAAACACATGTTTGAGAATTGTAAATAATTATGCTTGTTACGCGCGAATCACAACTGTGTTATCTGATTTAAAACTCTGCTACAACTCCAAAAAACATTTTTTTCTCTTTTATTTCCGACAACCAAGTTCTTAAAAAAATAGGTGACTACACTCTAAAACATTACACACATTAAAGTACTGCATTAATTGTGAAATGCAAACAAAAAATTATTAGTTTAGTATATTCACATGTAATCAAAAGATTATTTTCTATGTGAATTACCGACCTTAATTTACCTTTTTGTTAATTAATAATTTGTTTTTTTGGCCTTTAAATTCAATTTCCAATTATAAAGAGTATATCACATTCAAATAAAATCTTCAGAACAATCTCTTCTTTTTAAAAAAAGTTTATTAATTCATTAATATTACATTAACGTTTCGAGGTTTATATATGTCTCATCTTCAGAATCACTGGTCAGCAACAATTTAGTATTAGATTACATTTCAACAATCAACAGTAATAAAAATCACAATTCAATAATTTTCTATCACATTATAACAAATTTTATTTGTATTTTATTATTACTTACAGAAATCCATATCTTTTTATATTGGTCAAAATTCTTTAAAATATCCTTATTTTTGTATTAATAATGGTCATTTGGTAACTTACTTGGCAACATCAAATACAATCTAAAAAAAAAAACAGTCTCTCCTTACTGATAATTACAGAATCGATAAAAGATAAAATTTGCTTAAAGTTCTTCTTCTTCTTTATCCTTCCTCTCCACTACCAAAGTAGTGTGAGGGGGTCGCATGTAGAGGCTTATCTAACCTATTCCTATCCATTACAATTTCTCTTCCTTGGAGTTCAGTCAATTTCCCTATTCCTGCTGGCCTGGATTCCTTCCTCCCAAGTCTTCCTCTTGGTTTCATTTCCTCCATCACCCCCTTGTAAGTTGCTCTTGATACTCAACATTCCCACATTTTTGAAACATGCCCGTACCATCTTACAGTGTGTCTAGCAACAGGGAAAACTGGGAAAAGTCAGAGATTTTAAAAACATATGAAAAAGTCAGGAAATTTGTTCTTTGGTCAGGAAAAATGGTCCCTAAATAACATTGTTTCTTCTTCACTCAGACAAAACTTCCAATATGCCTATATGATGTTGCAAATATCATAAAGCGAGTTTAATATTTAATATCATAAAAGGACAGGAGGGCTGTGAAGAAGAGAAAAGTCAACCTTCAGGTGAAGGAATTGGAGGAAAAAAAAAAAAAAAAAAAAACTGCTCCAAGAACCGCTTCAGAAAGCTGAATATTTGGCTGCAGAGATTCAAACAGTAAAGAAATGCTCTTAAGGTTTAAACAGATATATTGATTATAAATAAATTTGTAGTCAGATTTGTAAATTAGGGGCAACCCTTAATAAACTAAGGTTGAATGCTATGAAAAGTCAGGCCATTGTTATAGGTTCCAGTTCCCTCCTTAGATCCAACAATACATTTCCAAATCTAATCCTAAATCATCATCCAATCACCTACAGCTCCTCAGTCAAAAGCCTGGGTATTACCATTGACCAAACCCTTTCCTGGAACCCCATATTGCCCAAATTTCACGCAGAACAATAAGTACCCTCAAATACTTTCATCGTTTCCGTCATCTTCTTCCACTATCCATCCGTAACCTCCTTATTTTCTCACTTGTTTTCCCCTACTTTGACTATTGCTGCTTAGTATATGGTGGCCTCCCGACAGTGCTTGAGGACAGGCTAAAGCGAATTATGAACATATTTTTAAGATTTGTTCTCAACACTCCGAAGCGGTCACATGTAACCCATTTATACGGCGAGTTAAAGTGGTTCCTTCCTCCAATTCGTAGACAATATTTCCTAGGATCATTCCTTTACCAAACCATTAACACCCAACTCCCTCCTTATATCCACAGTCTTCTACAATTTAAATCATCAATAATCCACTCCCTCGAAACAAGGTCTCGCCATTCTGACCTTTACATTCCTACCCATAGAACAACAACTTTTGATCATTCCTTTCTTGTCCGCTCTGCAAATCTCTGGAATTCCCTATCTACTCATATCCGCCATGCTTCATCTCTATCATCATTCAAGTCCCAACTGTTCCAATACCTCCTGTATTCCTAAACAGACGCTCAACAGCAATGACGTTTTATATCAAACATCAGATTTTGAATGTAAAAAGGAAATATTATTTATTGATCATAGCTAACTTAATTTATTAATCTTTTTAAATTTAGTGTTGTTCAGCAAATGTATGCATTTGAAGAAGTTTATTTATTTTACTCTTTTGTTTTATTGTATAGATATATTTCTTTTTTAATTTTATTACTTCTTACACCATTGTAAATAAGAATTAATCATGATCATTTGGTCTTTTGGCCAGATACCACTGTATACTTTAATTGTACATATTTGTTGTTCTTAAGGGACTATGTCCCAGAATAAAGATTATTTTCTATTTATATTTATATTTCTAAATATTGATTATTACTAATAGCAGTATTCAAGTTTATGATAATTCATTGGTAAATCAACTTAAACAACTACAATTTTAGCTGGTGTCGGGTAGATATAGTTGAATCTTATCGTAAAGTAATTATTCATTATATATATTTTTAATCTAGTATACCATATTAATTATAATTATTCTTTGTTTTGTCTATTTTCACCGAGATTTGGTCAGGTAAAAGACTTCTTACAATGTGGAAAAGTCAGGGAATCTCTTTAAAGTGATTTGCTAGACACCCTGTCTCAGCTGATTTTCTTGAATAATGTCCTCGGCCGATCTTACATCAATGTAAATAGATGTTTATATAAAATGTAAAATTATATTTTAAAAATATGCCGAAAGCTTCTAGGAGTCTTTTCAGTGTATCGGACCCTGCTTTTAATATAATTGTCTTTTGATGTTTAGTGGAATTATTTTTTATTGATCTTTTTTTTTTTTTTTTTTTTCTAGATCAAAATTATTCTGACGAGGATAGAAAAGATAGTATAGTTAATGAAGAACCTGCTGGTGAGTTTTACTCTAGGAATGTTAGAGGAAGATGATCAATGTTACTTACTGATTTTACATTCTTGTTGTAGCCTCAGAAGTTACTATCAAGCAGGAGGTGAAGCAAGATCAATCGGAAAGCGAAGGTAACTTGTAATTCATTTCTTTTAATTTTGAAGAATGAAACGATTCAGGTGGCGTTAAAAAAATGTTAGCTAATAGTGAAGAACCCACTTTTTTTTTTTTTTTTTAATCTTTTCCTTACATGGTAACCCCACTGTATACGCTGAGCTCTCCGTGGAAGAACAGTACTTCCAAGTGATAACTCAAAATTGAGGGTGGTTCTATTAAAGAGAAATTAGTGGACTGTATAGATTAAAAAATAAAACAATGGAAGCAAACGACGAATCACAATACATTTATTATATTAAAATACATATAAATAAGAGAGTAAAAAATCCTTAGTTACGCCATCCTTTGGAGGGGACGTTAAAAGGTGGTCCCGAGCCTGTGCGATGTCAGGTACTCGTTAAAGATCCCTATCCTAATAAAACCTGGATAGGCAAACTTTAGGACTCCCACTGTAGCATCGTCCGATTAGCCATAGTAGCATAAAGTGACGTTAAATAAATAAACAAATAAACATATAAATAAGATAAGAAACAAAATTAACCTAATTATATATTTAAACAGCTGTAAGAAAATGTAGGAAAGAAAATAAACCTAATTTAAATATTGAAGAAAATATGAGAAACAAACTGAACTTAATAAATACTTAAAGATGTAAAAAATATATGAATCAAAATTAAACAGTTTTAAGAATGATGGTTAAGAAATTAAATGTTTCAATAATGGATATAGATAGGCTATATCCATATAATAGAATAGAATAGAATAGAAAATAATTTTTATTCTGGGACTGGGTCCCCTAAGAATAACAGAATTGTACAATTTAAATATAAAACATGTCTGGCTAACAGACAGAAGAAACAGAATTAATTACTTATTACACAGATGGGTTAATTCGAGTGTTCATATCACACACGAATATCCACAAACATATATATAAAAAATATTTTAAAAAAAAAAAATTAAAAAATATTTATGATAAAATAAAATAAAAACAGTTCTTGAAAAATATTGGGTTGATCAAAATTAAAAATAAATTAAAATATAACAGCGTTTCAATAAAGAACATATATTACTTTTCTTTCAAGTGTGATATTAGGAACAAAAGAATCACTGTACTTAAGCGTCTTTTTGGAATAATAAAAGATATTGGAAAAGTTGGAATTTGAATGAGGAGAGAGAGGCAGCATGGCGAATATGGGTAGGTAGAGAATTCCAGAAAATAGAGGAGCGGACCAGGAAGGAACGATCAAAAGTTTTAGTTCTATGGGTAGGAAAGTAAAGGTCGGAATGGCGCGATCTTGTTTCAAGAGTGTGGACTGAAGATTTAAACTGTAGGAGACTATGAATGTATGGAGGGTGTTGGGATCTAATGATTTGGTAAAGGTATGATCCTAGGAAATATTGTCTGCGGATTCGGGGAAGGAGCCACTTCAACTCGCCGTAAAAATGGGTCACATGAGACCTCTTCGGAGTGCAGAGGACAAATCTTAAAAATATGTTCATGATGCGTTTTAGCCTGTCCTCAAGCATCGTAGGGAGGCCACCATATACTAAGCAGCAATAGTCAAAGTGGGGGAAAATAAGTGCGGATACAAGGAGATTACGGATGGAAGGTGGAAGAAGATGGCGGGAGCGATTGAAGTATTTCAGGGTACTTATTGTTCTTCGGGAAATTTGGGCGATATGAGGTTTCCAGGAAAGGGTTTGGTCAATGGTAATGCCCAGGTTTTTGACAGAGGAAGTGAAGGTGATTGGATGATCATTTAAGGTGAGACTCGGAAATGTGGTATAGGATCTGAGAAGGGAATTGGAACCAATTAATTAATTATTGTTATTAATTATAATCCAATTAAATAGGATTTAGCATTAGTTTATTTAAGGTTGCCCAGGCACAGATTCCATCCAGGTCTTCCTGAATATTAGCAAATGCTACTAGTGAATCGGAAGGAGAGAAGGACAAATAGATCTGGAAATCGTCAGCGTATAGGTGGTGGGAACAGTGATGGATAGAGTTGGGAAGGTCATTGATATAACAATTAAAAAGAAGAGGAGAAATGCTTGAACCCTGGGCCACACCTGCCGAGAGGGCTCGAAAGGAAGATAGAGGATGGTTAGGAATAGTGACAGCTTGAGTTCTGTCAGAAAGGAATGATTGAAACCACCTGATGGTGCTGTTGGAAAAGGATAGTGACTTTAGTTTGGAGAAAAGGATGGAGTGTTCCAGAGAGTCAAATGCTTTCGAGAAATCCAGAAGTATTAGCACGGTCAGTTTCGTTTCGTCCATAGCAGTGTGTATGTCATTAGTGATTTTGAGGAGAGCAGATTGTATGGAAAAGCCGGGTCGGAAGCCGGATTGGAAAGGATCAAGGAGTTTAGAATTTTCAAGGAAATTTGATAATTGTGTCTGGACTATTCTTTCTAAAGGCTTAGAGAGGTTCGAGAGGATGGAAATAGGGCGATAGTCTTTAGGGGATGTAGGGTTGGATGTTTTACTAATAGGATGGACTAATGCTTTTTTTCAAGTAGCCGGAAATACGGAATTTTGGAGGGAAAAGTTGTATATAAATAAAAGTACTGGCAGGATTTCAGGAAGGCATAATTTTAACAGTTTTACAGGAATTCCATCAAATCCTATGGAGTTGGTATGAGATTTCAGTACAGAGGAAAGAAGGTCAGTTGGTGAAATGTCGGAAAAATAAAAATTATGTGGGTTGAATGATTGGATTGAAGAGAAGTTGAAAGAAGACGGTGAAGAATTGTCAGAGGAGGAAAATGAAAAATAAGAGTTTAATTCATCGGGTGAGACTTGAAAGGCCGGTGAGGAAGAGGATTTGCAGAGTGAAAGTTTGCGGAGGAGCTGCCATTTTGACTTGGAATCAGGAGTAGAGGAGAAGGCTATATGAAAGTAGTTAGTTTTAGCTTGTCTTATTGTCGCCTGAGTCAGATTGCGGAGTGCCCTGTACGCTTGATAGTCATCTGTAAGTCTTGTACATCTAAAGCGTCTACGGGCTGCCTTACGCCTCTTTTGCATGTCTTTTATTTCTGGACTTATCCAAGGAGCGGGGCGACGACGGAAGGTGCGGGTTTTGAGTGGAGCATGGATGTCGAGGATGCTTAGAAGATTAGAGGTGAGAATGTGAACCATTGAATCGATGGACGTACTGTTATAAATTGAATCCCAATTTAAGGCTTCAATATTGGGTGCAATAGTTTCACGGGTAAGGAAATCTAAGTTTCAGAAAGTTAAGGTTTTGGGAAGGAATGCTGATATTTGGAAATTATATGACAATTGGATAAGGTCGTGAGATGATAGGAATGGAACAGGCAGTTGAGAAGCGGAAAGAAGGTTGTGAGCAGAATCGATTATATGGAGGTCCAACCAAGTGTCGGAATGATGGGTATGGTGAGTAGGAGCATATGGAACGATGAATAGGTTGAGAGAGAAGAAGAGGTTGTCTAGGTAGTGTTTATCGTTGGATTCGGAAAGGAAGTTGGTGTTAAAATCACCACAGATTATGATATTATTGAATAGAGGCACATATGTGTAAAGGATTGATTCAAAGGATGGGTCAAATGGGACCAAAGGAGGGCGATACACCACTGCATAAAGGAGGGGTTGTGTGTTACAGAATATTTCAACGAAAAGGAATTCAATATGAGAAGGATCAGATTGGGATGAGAGATCTAGGACACGAGATTTAAGGGTGTTGTGGACATAAAGTCCTACACCGCCACCAGTCCGGCCAATCCGGTCATGACGGATAAAGGAATAGTCAGGGAGGGAAACGGAAGAGGAAGGAATATAGGGCTTCAGCCATGTTTCGGAGACTGCGATAATGTGATAAAAGTTATGGGAGAAATACTGAAGGAATTCGTCGAAGTGAGCAGGTAGGGACTGGGCGTTAACATGGCAGGAGGTTAAAACATTAGCCATACAGGAAAGGAGGTGAAAAAACAAATAGAGTATGAGAGGAAGACGCTAAAGACATAATAGAAAGAAAATTGATAGTGGATGATAATAAAAATATACAAAAGAGCCTTTGGAGAAAAATAAAAATATTCTTTTGAAATAAAAAATAAATAAAAATAAATAAATAAATTTAGAGAAAAGAAAACGATGAAATAAATAAAATGTTCTAGAGTATAATAACGAAAACTTAAATGTCATTTTAAGACCTCCAGGTCGTCGGGTTGGTTGATGATCATTACAGGTGCGCCATCTTCTCGTCGACAACGGACTCGACCTCGAGCGAACCAGACGTACTTCACTTTGCCGGCGACCTTCATTTGCCTAGCCAGCCAGTATAAACGCCTGTTGCTCGCAGTCATCTCCTCGCTGATGTAAATCCTGTCGTCGCTATCCCAGTTGAGATGCCTCGTGGTGAAGTCCCTTTTCACCTTCCGGAGGCGGATCATCTCGTCCCGGACCGCCTGGCGAACAAATCGCACGACAATCGAAGGCGGACGAGGGTCCTCTCCTTTCGGCCTTTTTCTCTCCACGAGGTCAAAGTCCTCAGCTTTGAGCTTGACGCCCAGGGCAGCCCCGACAGAACAGACCACACCCTCCGGTGACTCTCCCGTCCTCAACGGAACACCTCTTATTTCAATCGAGTGTGAAAGCTGGGCTTGTTCTACTTGATTTATTCTCGC